>PVJC01001666.1:0-71770 GCA_004026665.1 Murina feae | reverse complement strand
GCGGGCGGGCGGGCCCGGCACCTTCAGCTCGCCCAGCTCCGCCATCTTGAGGCATCGCGGGCGCGAGCAGGGCCGGCCAGGCCCAGGCACCGGCGCGCGACTCCCCGCCCCGCGCCGGCCGCAGAGCGCGGCTGCTCCGCCCCGTCCGGCGCCCGCCCCCGGCCCCTCCCACCGCCGGGGCCCGCGCGTCTCGGCCGGGCGGCGAGGCGGGTGGGCGCGGAGGGCGCACGGCCCGGGGTCGCAGGGTCCCCGGCGGCTAGGAGGCGGCGGCCGGGCCCCCCGGGAGGGGCCTGGCGCCGGGGCCGGGGAGGCGCTGCTCGGGGGGGTCGGGGCCGCCGGTCGGCGTGGGGGAGGGGCGCGCAGTTCCCCCGCGGCTTCGCGGCGCGGTGCGCAGTGGCGCCCCGGGGACGGGGGCGATCGGCCGTTTAGGGGCTCCGGGCCGCGTCCGCACCCCCACCCACCCCAAGCCCCGCGCAGCGCCGGGTCCGGCCGCAGCACTCCGACTCGGCAGCCGGACAGTTGGGTGCGGAGCGCGACTTACCCGCTCGGTTTCGGGGAGCGGGGAGGGCGCTCCGAGGGGGGCTGCCGGCGGGGAGGGGGCGCGCGGCGCCTTCCGGCTGCACAGCTAGAGGTCAGTCCCGCCGCCGGACTCTGCAGCCGCGGCTCCGCCCGGCGGGAGCTCCGCCCGGCCAGCGCCGGGGCTGGGGCCGCCCTCTCCGGGCCCGCCCGCCCGGCGGAGAAGAGGGGAGGGGGCGGAATCCGGGCGCGGGAGGCGGGACGGGAGTCGGCGCCGGGGAAGTTAACTCCTCCGGGGGTGGGGTGGGTCTGCAGGGCCGCCCTGCTCGGCCCTCGGCGTCCGGTTTCTGCTCCGGCCCCGGCGCTGGGTGGGGGCCGCTGGGAAAGAAACCGAGGGCCGGGGTCTGCCTGCGGGGAGAGGTCCCCACGTGGATGAGACGCTCCTGGAGGAAAAGCCTGGGCTGCTAGAGGCCAAGGCCCTCACTGTGCCTGCGGCCTCCTGCCCTCCACCCCAAAGACCCAGAGACCCCGCAGCTTTGGGGCTGCTGAAGGGGCACAGGGAACAGGTCCCCGTCTCTCTCAGCTGCTTGCTTTCCTTCTTCCAAGTCTTGGGCCTGGCAGACTCCCCATTCCCCACCGAGCTGACAACTCACAGGCAGGTCTCATGAGAGCCCCAACTGGAGGGCAGTTTACCCAAACAGGTACTGGCAGCAAATACGGCATCTTAGAGGCAGTTGGCTGGGATCTAAATGACAATGTCTTTGGTCGACAAATATCTGAACGCTGTTAAAGAGATTGTTAGGTGCTGAGACTTGAAAGCCTTGCAGTGTAGCAGCAGTGAGGTTCAAGACAGTTAAACCCATAATCAGCATACAGAAAGTGCTTTAATAAATAGGAATAATGCATCTAGTTTAAGCCTTCAGTGTCCTCCTCCCCACAAGACCCCATCTAAGCCGTAGGCCTGCAGGTGCCAGCCTACTGATGTCCCAGGCACCTGTTGGACTGGACCATGCCCAGCTACTTCTGGATTTTGTCCCTAGGGAAGATGTCCACTTTCATCTCAACTTGGGTTCTTTCCTTGCTTTTTTTTTTTTTTAATATATTTTTATTGATTTCAGAGAGGAAAGGAGAGAGAGAAACATCAATGATGAGAGAGAATCATTGATCGGCTGCCTCCTGCATGCCCACACTGGAGATCAAGCCCACAACCCAGGCATATGCCCTGACCAGGAATCGAACCCGTGACCTCCTGGATCATAGGTCGATGCTCAACCATTGAGCCACACCAGCCAGGCTTTCCTTGCTTCTTTGCTGCCAGGAATGGTGGGACTTCAAGCTAAACTTGAGTTCAAGTATTTGGTTCCTAATTCCAACTACTCACTCCTACACTTGAGGCTTCATCAGGCCATACGCTCATTTTTTGTTCATGCCTCCAGATCAAAACGTACTATGGGTTAATTTGCATCCTCTAGAATTTTCACTAATCTCAGGAGGAGGAGGTGAGAGAGAAGTAGAGAGAGAGACAGGTCCAGAGGCAGCCCATTCTCCCTCACGTTACCCCTCCCTCCCTCCCTCTCTCCCTCTCTCTAAAATCAATGGAAAGCATCCTCAGGTGAGGATTTTTAAAAAGAGACACAGGGGAACTCTTTGGGAGTGATGGATATGCTCATTACCTCGACTGTGTGATGATTTCATGGGTATATACATATGTCAAAACTTATCAAATGGTACACTAAGTTCATGCAGTTACTGTACGTCAATTATACCTAGTTGAAGCTGTAAAAAATATAAAAGAAAAAAGTTAACCTCACCTTCATTCCTGGTGATTTCATAAAGGAGGGGTCTCCTCTAATAGTTTGTTTGGGGTTGTAAGTCCCAGCGTCCTTACGGGACACTAGCAAACTAGGAACCAGGGCGCCCGAATCTGCTCCTACATGCAAGCCCAGGGGCACAACCACCTTGGTGCTTCCACTCGATCTTCAGTGCCGGGTGTGTAATAGACTCTTTAAACGTATGTACAACAAATCAATGTTACTGGACAAAGGAGGGAAACTGCAAATCAGGACCAAGTTCCATATGGAGGGTTTCCAAAGACATCTGGGCCCACCCATCATGGCCTACCAAGCTGTACCCATAAACCCCTACATCGGAAAATTGGAGGGCGAGGGGGAAGCGAGAGAAGAGTATAAGCCCCTACAGAAGTCCCATTAAATGGGGGGCCCAGGAGGAAGGAACAGGAGGACTACAGTTACTTTGAAAAAGATTTATGAAATCAAGAATTTCAGGGCCTGGGTAGTTGGGGTAGCAGTTCATGGAGATGTAGGGTTATTGGGAAGACGAGAGACTGAGGAAAGTTCCACTTTTGTGTTAACCTTAACATTATGGCCCTGACTGGTTTGGCTCAGTGGCTAGAGCATCGGCCTGCGGACTCAAGGGTCCCGGGTTTGATTCCGGTCAAGAGCATGTACCTTGGTTTCGGGCACATCTCCAGTGGGGAGTGTGCAGGAGGCAGCTGATTGATGTTTCTCATCAATGTTTCTAACTCTCTCCCTCTCTGTAAAAAAAAAAAAAATCAATAAAATGTATTAAAAACACACACACACACACACACACAATGACCATTCCTATAACTCGGCCATCCTGGGATAAGCTTCTAGGAGCCCCAGAGGGAGCCAAAGGCCTGGCTGCCGTTCCCAAAGCTGCTTCCTGACTCATCCGTGAACTTAGTCAAATGATTTCCCCCTCTCTGGACCCTTCTCTCTGCAGTTTCATTCTCCCCACCCACACCCCTTATGTAATGTGTAATAGTTCTTTTCTATTCTCTGAGAGCAGGAAGGAGAGAAGCTCCCCTTAACAGAAATGATTTGGACCCTTTTGATGCTTTCCTCTTAGCAGCTGCACCTTTTCCCTTTCAACATCAGTCCTTGACTCCATTCTCCCAGCCCATCCACAGCTGACCCTCATCTTCTCTAGGGCCTGACCTACACTCCTGGCCAACCCCGCAGCCAGACAGTGCAGCCCTTGTGTGGGCCCCATCTTCCATGGCAGCCCTTCCCCATTCTTCTCTCAATCCAGGCAGTCTCTTCACTGCCAAAGCACTGTAGGCTGACACCCACCCCAACCCCACACCCACTCCCCACATATTCCAGCAGGGGCAGGCTGAGGAAAGGAGTGGAGAGGGATCATTGTGGGGGGCACCAAGCCAACATTCCAGATTTTGGAGGGCTTCACTGCCTCCTCCTCACCTAGCAATCTGGCTACTGGACAAAGAGGAAGGAGAGACGACCATGGGAAGTGGCCGAGAGACAGACATTTTTTTCAGTCTGAGGACAGAACTTCAGGGAAGGAGCCAACTCTGAGTGTCCCTTCATCCCTTTCCCTGGAATCTGACTTTTCATCCCTTTTTGCTCCCGGGGCAAAGAACACTGACCACATGAGACCATGTGCTTCCAACCTAAACCCGTGGTTTAACACACGATGGAATGTTTTAGATTATACATCTCAAAGAAAACCCACGCCTCCCAAAGCCTCCTTAAACAGTGGAGTCCCGAGGCAGAGTGATTAGAGCTGCATTGGTCAGTCAGAGACGGATTTGTGGAAGACAGGAAGAGTGTCCGTCCCCATTTTCAGAGGGTCTTGACACGCTGAGTCTTGACCCTTTAGTGGGTGTATTTTGGCCAGTGTATTTTTTCAGTGGAGTATAATAGCAGAGAATAGGCTAGAATAGAAATAGTAAGGGAACAAACTATTTCAGGTGTGTCCACACCGGATGTAAAATGTATATCTGTGGGCCATAAAGTTTCAACGCTGCTGGCTTAGGGAGCCATTTGTGATGAAAGAGATTCCTGCCCACACCTTAAACAGAAAAACAATGACACCCAGGATCACATGGCCCCCTGCTTTATTTTCACAGAGCTGGCTTCCATCTGTACCTCCTCTGGTTTCATCCATGCTGATTCCAGGGTTCCCATTCTTAGCTCTGGGCTCCCTAATGTCAGGCGAAGCTCATCCACACTATCCCTCATGGCCAACCTCCCCCCACCCACTACAGCCTGATGGAGCCTCTGTCAACCAGGGGTGCTCTTATTCCCTGCAAGAAGAAAGACAAGGATGAGGTGCACACACTTCCATCTGCTCAGTCTCCTCCCGCCCATGCCGAGGCTAAAGGGGATCCTCCTCGCCCTGGGCTGGAGAAGGTGGCCATCGGCATAGGTGTGGAAGAAATACGAGAGAACACTATTCTTTGAATGCATGGTGTGGGGATGAAGGGGAGATTCTGCCGTTTGTAGAGTCCTCCCCTAGGAAACAACTGTGTGCCACTCTCCCACCGCCACTCATCATTCACTGGTATCTCTCTATCCCAGAGTCAACTCCCCTCCTCAGCCTCCAGCCCAGGTCCGCCCCTTCCGGCACGGATTCCTGACTTCACCCAGTGATGCCCATTATCGTGACTTCTCAGCGAACCCCACTTCAGACGTTCGGCGGCACAGGACCTCCCAGGGTCAGTCACCACTTGGAGCAAAAGGAGACTCCGGTTCCCATCTGTAAGCCTCCTTTCCCCAGGCCTTTCTCCAAGCTCCTGCCCTCACCAGCCTCACCCACCACTCACAGGAGAGGAATCCCGGAGCCCTCAGGGCCCGCGCTGCCCCTCTTCTCCTGCCTGCTGAGGATTCGCAGCAGGATATTGTATACATCTTGTTCCATGTAGCCCTGGGGTGGCAGGAAAGAAAGAAAGGGAGAAGAAGAACAGAAAAGGGGGAGACAGTGAGGGAGAGGCCCTGAAGTATGGTGGAATGCCGTTGGCTAACTATGAGCCCTCACTTAAACAGTATTTAACCTCAAGGATGTTTCCTCATCTTTTCCAGGAAAGCAATAGTGTTGACTTTTCAGGACGGCTGTGAGGGTTACAGCCCTGAATCTGAAGCACAGCTCCCGGAGCACAGTGTTAGAGCCTTTGTAGTTATTAGCCCTAATAGAGGAGCGAGCCCCCCACCTCCTCTTCCTTCCTGGCCTAGGAGGGAATTGAGAAAGGGCATCAGGGACAGGGCATAAAAGACTTTCCAGTGGGTCAGGAATTGGAAAGGAGGGACAAACACCTCTCCCCCTCACATTCACATACCTCAGGAGACCCTGAGACCCGGCACTAGGACGTCTAAAGGTTAGCTTTCCAGGAAGTGACAAATATGTGTGGGTAAGAAAAGGGACCCCAAATGCAACACTCCCTACCCACTCTCTGTGCCTCCCTCCCCCTTGCTCACCTGAGCAGCACTCAGTAGATGGTTTCTATAGGTAGAGATTATCTCTTCATGGTTCTTCTGAGAATCCTGGGGTGAGCATCAAAGTGGGGGGTTATGTGCCTACCCTCTCATACTCACCCTGACCCCCAAGCATGAGGAACAGTAAAAGTAAGTGGTCAGCTGGGCCAGATAGTCTCCCTCGACCCATCACTAGCCCAGCCCGGACCACTGCCTCAACAGGTCTCTGCGATTCCCAGAATTCTCCCACTTCACTTCCCCCGTCCACCCTCCTCTCTAGCTGTGACCATATCCCGAAGGGACAGAACATACCCGCAGCTGCGAGGCAAGGCGAGCATTTTCTCCCCGAACTGCTAGGACTTCCTCTGAAAGCTGCTCCACCTTCTTCAACAACTCCTTGATCTGAGGCCAAAGGGAACCAGTGAGGCCCAGGTCATGCCCACCCCACCACCAGCCAGGGTCAAGATCAGCTTCACTTTGCTGACTATGGACTATGTGCCAGATGCTTTTACACACCTTGTCACATGTCGTACTCAAAACAGCTCTACTTCTGTTCTAGGAGGGACAACACTTCTGTGAAGGAAGTATTATTACTCACATTTTCTTAAATAACTTGTCAAAATCATACAGCTAATAAGTGATGACACATGACTTGAACCAAGATCTTTTTGAATTAATGGTCCATGCTCTTAAGTCTGCACGGGGTCCTGAACCACTTCTGGCTGCTGACCACTGAGCAAAATGGAGACGAGTGTTTGTGGCCGTGAGGCTACGGCGCAAACGTGGTTCAGGATAACCAGCAGTCATGGGAACGGTGGGAGTGAGAATAATACAGCGGATCGAGCACAATATCTTCTTTAATGTAATCCTCACAACAACCCTAGTAGTAGCCTCATCTTATCCATGAAAAAAGCTGAGACTTGTAGACTCCAAGGCTCACTGGGCTTTGCAAGGATCGCGCTATGTTCCCTGGGTCTAAGGCGGTTTGGGGGTTAAGATTGGAGGTGAGCCCTAACTGGTTTGGCTCAGTGGATAGAGAGTCGGCCTGCAGACTGAAGGGTCCCAGGTTCGATTCTGGTCAAGGGCATGCACCCTGGTTGCAACCTCATCCCCAGTGGGGAGTGTGCAGGAGGCAGCTGGTTGATGTTTCTCTCTCATCGATGTTTCTAGCTCTCTATCCCTCTCCCTTCCTCTCTGTAAAAAAAATCAATAAAATATATTTTTTAAAAAACTCCCTCATTAAACAAAAAAGATTGGAGGTGAGGTAACTCACCCGAGTTCAATCAGTATGTTTTGAAACTGAAATAGAAACCCAGACGATATCAGTCCAACATCCACTGCACTATTTTCTTTTACGCATTTGCTCTTTCCTCTGCTCCTTCCACACCAACAGAAAACCATCCTTTCTGTAATTGGCCCCTCCCATGATGATTCTTATCTAATCTAATAAAAAAGTAAGATGCAAATTAACCATCACTCAGAGACACCTAAGCCATGCCCACTATCCAAGCCACGCCCACCAGCCAATCAGAGCGATGGTATGCAAATTAACCCAGCCAAGATGGCGGCCAGCAGCCACAGAGCTAGAACAAGCAGGAGGCTTGCCCTGGTGATGCAGGAAGCTAAGGTTCCTGTCTGCCTAGGCTGGCTGTGGCAACAAAGTTTCAACTATAGAAGATAAACCCCAGAGACCTGCTTCCAGCCTTGGGCTCAGGAAGTGCTGGGGCTTGGGTTGTCAGGGGCAACCTGACCAGGGCTCTGGTTAAAGCAACAAAGTTTCAACTTTAGAAGTTAAATAAATTCCAGATACCAGTTTCCAGGCAGCCTCACTGCAAACAGCCCTCAGCCCCTCACCCAGGCTGGCCTGGCACCCCAGCAGGGACCTGAAACATGAAGGGTAGTGGCCAGCCTGAAAATGGCCCTCAACCCCCCACCCAGGCTGGCCAGGCACGCCAGCAGGTAGACATACCCAGAGGGGTCCCAAACTGCAAGAGGGCACAGGCCAGGCTGAGGAACCCCTCACCCCCCAAGTGCACAGATTTTTGTGCACTGGGCCCCTAGTTCTGCGTAACTTCCCTTCTATCTTTATGTGCTGCGTGTTATGTATAACGTGCTCCCTATATTTTTGAATCGTTATCAATTTGCCCATGTACACAAACTCGAATAAGAAGTCTGAATTCCTTTCACAGGTCAAGTTCTAGAATTGACAAATTCATTTATAAATTGATTTCTTTCTTTTCTTCTTTAGAATTCATAAAACATGGCCCTGGACACATGCAGATTAGTCACTTTTGGAGCGATCATCAGGAAACTCGGGTATGGAAATGGCGGTTTTCAGATTTGTCACTTTGCGTGGGTGCCGTCTTCACTAATAGGCATCTCTGGCAGAACCTGCTCGGATTGAAGGGTCGGGAAGAGGTGGGCCTATAGCCTGGTCTGCTTTTCCTAATCAGCCTTGAATCACCTCCTCAGAACCCTAGCAAAACCACAGCAACCCACCATATGGTCAGACCTGCTCTCAGGCTAAAACACGACTTCAGTCAAAATGCTAATAAACCACATTGCTTCTAAAACCAGAGTCCAGATTTTAACACCCAATCCCCTTTCTCCCTTCTATTTATACCTCCTCTTCAATCTATATATTATTGATTTCAGACAGGAAGGGAAAGAGAGAGAAACATCAATGATGAGAGGGCAGCATTGATCCGCTGCCTCCTACACGCTCCGTTCCACAAAGCGGGGATCCAGGTGCAACCCGGGCATATGGCCTGACTGGGAACCGAACTTGACCTCCTGGCCCATGGACCGATGCTGCTCCATGAGTCACCCTGCCAGCCCTCACCTCCGGTCTTAACCCCAAACCACCTTAGACCCAGAGAACATAGCGTGACCCTTGCAAATGGCTGGCGTCCTGCTTGGGAGGCATTCACCCAACTAGCCGAAGGCAGGGGCGGTTAGCAACCCTCCCCCCGCCGCCTGGTCTCATCACCTTGGCCTCCTTGTCCTGGCAGGCCCCCACGAGATGCTCCATCTTCTCTCTCAGCTGCCCCACCGTCTTCTCAAACTGCTCCGAGCGCCCGCGCATCTCGCTGGCTTGGCGCTCCTGCTGCGTGGCCCGGGCCGCCAGGTCCCCGCTGCGGCAGCGCTCGTCGGCCACGGCCCCCTGCAGGCGGCCCACCTCGCGGCAGGCCGCGTTGTACTTGTCCAGCAGCCCCTTCAGCTCCTGGCCCCACGCCTGGGCCTGGGCCGCCAGCGAGCTGCGCGCCCGCTCGTGCTGCCGCAGGCTGGCCGCCTCCCGCGCGCGCAGCTCGGCCACCTCCTCCGTGGCCTGGTACAGCAGCTGCTTCAGCTTCCCGATCTCCTGGCTCTTCCCGCGCATCGAGGCCTGCACGGCGCGCAGCTCCTCCTCCAGCTTCCCCAGGTCCTGCTCCAAGGCCGCCACTTCAGGGGGTGCGGTCGCCTTGGAGGAGGAGGGGCCCGGCTCCGGGTGCGGGGCGGGGGCTCCCCGCAGCCGCTGGTTTTCCTCCTCCAGCCTCGCCAGCACCTGCTGGGCCTCGCGGTGCCTGGCGACCAGGGCGCTGAGGCAGGCCTGCAGCTCCTGCAGGGGATCGGGGCCCCGGGCCCCGGCCTTGCCCACCAGGTCTGGGGGCAGGCAGTCCCACAGCCCTCGGAGGCCGCTGCTCTGGGACGCCAGGTGCCTCCGCAGCTTCTCGGCGGCCTCCTTCTCCAAGGCCAGCTCGTCGGTCAGCAGCCCCACGCTCCTCCGCAGCTGCTGGAGCTGGACCTGCGCCACTGGCCGGGGCACGAACTCCCGCTGCAGCCGCTGGCTCAGGGCCTGCAGCTCCCCTTGCAGCCGCTGTCGCTCGCGGCCCAGCTCCCCCAGCTCCTCCAGCAAGTTACTGTTGCTCAGTCTCAGGGCCGACACCTCCTTCTCCAGCATCCCCTTGGCCAGCCCTCCTCCGGGCGCCTGTTGCCTGCCGGGGGCCCCTGGAGACTCCCGCTGGGTCCCAGGAGCCCCTGTCTCCTTCTCTCCGTCGTCCTCGGTGATGGTTTCTGAGCCCGCATTTGGGGCTCTTTCTCTGGACTTCCGGGCAGGGGTCACAGGTGTTGCTTGTAGCCCCGCCTTGGCCCGATCCAGCTTCAGCAGCACCTGCTCCAGCCTGGCCTCCATCTTCTCCCAGGCAGCCGCTGTGGCCTCAGCCCGGGACTTCCCCAGGACGCCCTCCAGGACGGGCCTTGACAAAGCCGCCAGGGCAGCATCCTTTTCTCGCCACACAGCAGCCAGCTCCTCCCTGAGCTGCAGCAGCAGCTGGTTCATGGCTGCTGTGCCCACTGCTTCAGCCACTGCGTCTGCTCTTGCCGCTCCTGGGGCCTTCAGCCTCTCCTGGCCAGCACGCGGCTGGTCTGCACGCTCAGGGCCGAGGGCCTGCCCACTGACAGCCGTCAGTTGCTGTCCTGTGACTTCCCCTGGGATCTGAGACACTGGGTCCTGGGGTGGCCCCTGTTGCGGTTGGGACCTTCCCTGAACTTCATAACACATCTCCCGGGGGGAAGAATCTTCAGTCTTCTTGGGAGCTAATACCCGGTTGGCTGCAGCTGCGGCAACTGCCTGCTGCTGCTTCTTTAGTTCTCGTATCCCCTCGGCCAGCAGGTCCAGGGCGCAGCCCTGCTCCATGCCATCCCCTCCAGGACGGATGCTAGGACTCTGCCCGCCTGGAGCTCTGGGCGCTGGGGAGAGCAGCAGCCCCAGCCCCTGCACCTGCTCTCGGATCTGGTTCGCCAGGCCCAGGTAGGCTGCAGCTTGAGCCTTGCACTCTTCTGTCTTTCCCAGCAGCTCCTGCTCCAGCTGAGAAACTTTCTTCTGCTCCTCTTCGTACTTGCACCTCCACTCCTCTGCGCACGCGTCTTCACGCTCCTCTTTCTGCTCCGCCGCGGGCTCTGCTCCCCAGCGGCTCTTGGGCAGAGAACCCACCGGAGGTTCAGATGGAGAGGCCTGTGTAGGAAACAGAAGGGTGGCGGGAAGCCAGGGCAGCTATCCCAGCCCCCGGAGGGCCTCCCTGCCTGGGAGGTATCGTGGTGGGATGGCCTGGGTGGGTCGGAAGGGTTGGAGTCTTACCTTAGATGCAGCCTCTGGGTGTTGAACTAGCCCCTGACCTGTATGAAAAGACATGAGGAAAATGTGACCCTCACTGAGAGGAGGGGCCTGCAGTGCCATAACCCTCACCACACGGTCTTCCTGGAGCCGGGAGCCACTCCTGTTCCACCCAGCAGCCTTGCTCCCTGCCGCAGCTCACTCATTTTGTTCACTCACTTTCTTGGACACTATGCCAGGAGCTGTTCTAGGCACCAAGACATCGATGGTGAACAAAACAGACATGGCCTGTCAGCTGAGGGGTTTACAGTCCAGCAGCGGGGAGAGATTGACTGGGAAACCACACAGAGATGTTCATCGCAGCTCAGGAGTCCTAGCTTTTGGGAACTTGGGGTCATCTCACAGCAGCAGCAATAAGAAAGCAAACGCTGGACCACGGTGCCAATTATTTGTCAGGTGGATTGTTTCCATGGGGACAAACGGGATTCTAAGAAGCTTTTCTGAGCTATTGGGGAGGATCTTGAAGTTACAAAAGGGAACTGGCTGACCTCCCCGCCGCCAGCTCAGGGCCTGCTGCAGCAGCTTCCACAGCGCCTTGTCTTGCGTGCGCAGGCCGTAATACAGAGCGTCGTGGCCCGCGCTGTCCACCGCCCCTGCGTCCGCTCCGTGGCTCAGGAGCAGCTCAGCCACTTCGGCGCTGCCCTTCTCACAGGCCAGGATCAGAGCCGACCTGTGGGTAAGGACAAATATATATCTATGTACTTGTTATTTTTTTTTTTTCAGAGAGGAAGGGAGAGGGAGAGAGAGCTAGAAACATCGACGATGAGAATCATCGATTGGCTGCCTCCTGCACACCCCACACTGAGGATTGAGCCCACAACTTCCTGGTTCATAAGTCAACACTCAATCGCTGAGCTATGCCGGCCAGGCGAGACCAGAACTTTTCAGATGCCGTTCCTGGAGCTGCAGTAGCAGAAAGCAGGGCCGATGGCAAGGGCTTCATTCTTCTCTGCTCCACATATTCAGATTCTGCATAAATTCTTTATTGGAGAAGGGTTTCCATTGAAAACTAGTAAATTAAACAAATGAGTCCAGAGTATTGATTCTGCTTCCCAAGTTATCTACATTAGGAAGATGGTGATGACAGCAGCTGAATAAAAGAGTTTAAGGAAAACCTTCCTGTCTCAAGAGGAAAATAGTGAAGCAGCAGGAGAGCTCTTCTAAGCCACCACTCAGAAGAAGAGAGAGCAAGAACACAGAGACCACCCTGTGTGCGCGCGCACGTGCACACACACACACACACACGCGCTTTGCCCAGTGGCTCCCTCCTAGATGGGCCAGGGCCTGGCCTGGGCTGGGGAGACAGGGAGAGCTCACTTGTCGTCCTTGTCTGTGACATTGACTCGGGCGCCTCTCTGCAGTAACTGTGAGCAGATAGCTGCGTGACCGCCCAGCGAGGCGATCATCAGGGGTGTGCGTCCATCCTGCATGGATTGTGGGAAGAGAGTTCATGAGAAGCCTGGGGTTTGACACAATCCCACCAGCTCCCTTTCCCCACACCTCTCCAGGAAAAAAAGCCCAGTCCGGGGGCTAAATACCCCTTTTGAGGAGTTAAAAGCTCTCTGGAAGATAAGGCTTGACCTCTCTGTGAGGAAGAAGAGGGGGAGGAAGAGAAGGCGGTGCTGTGTAGCCCCTGCTCACAGAAGTTAGCTAGTCAAGCTCAGAGAGAGCGGCAGCCTGACCCAGCTGGGCACCGGCCAGCGGCCAGCGGTCCCACTGATGCTCACATTATCCAGGACATCCAGGAAGGCTTCGTGGTCACACAGCAGGAGCACACTTGAGGCACAGCCAGAGGAAGCTGGGGAGGGTTGAGGGATGGTTGGGTGAAGGGGTGTAGGAAGTGCACCTAGTCAGATCGTGACCAACATCCCCTCCAACTATCTTAGTGGCCGGCCCTGCCCTCTCCACCAAGCGTCATCCTCCTCTCCTTCCTCCCCTGTCTTCCCCGCAGCCCCGTGCCCACAGTCTCCTGGCACACACCTGCCCAGTGCAGCGGACTACGGTTTTCTGCATCCACAGCATCTTCATTGGCACCGTGCTGGGAAGAGCCACGAAGAGAAGCAGCATGGAACAGAGTGTTAACGTTCTCACCCCACACCCACTGTGGGGTCCCCAGCTTCCTAAGGACTACGGGAAGGGGGTGGGAGGATCACAGCTTTGTCCAAGTGCTCGGCAGGCAGGCCCATTCCATTTCTTACAGGTGATGGGCAGCCTTGAATTTCAGCCCTGGTTCTTAGGCCTAGGGCCTGAGAAAAATCAGGTTATGGGTAAATAAGCATGCGGGTCCATGACCAGGACTTTAGGATCGTAATTGGGAATCTTGCAAAGGGCTGGGAAGAACAAAAGCAGGCCCTGACCGGTGTGGCTCAGTGGATAGAGTGTCGGTCTGTAGACTGAAGGGTCCCGGGTTCGATTCTGGTCAAGGGCATGTACCTTGGTTGTGGGCACATCCCCAGTAGGGGGTGTGCAGGAGGCAGCTGGTGGATGTTTCTCTCTCATCAATTTTTCTAAATCTCTATCCCTCTCCCTCTCTGTAAAAAAAAAATCAATAAAATGTTTTGTTTTTTTTTAAAAAAAAAGAACAAAAGCAGAACGGCCGTGGGCCCAATGGCCTGTTGGCCTTCGTACTTTTGAAAACTTATTTATTAATTGTCCACATGTCATTTCACATGTATATTTCCCTTTGTGCTGTAGACTCTGAACGCCTCAAAGACAGACAGTAGGATTTTGGTTTAATTTGAAACTCTCTGCCCTCCTTTCTGCCTGCCCATCATCAAACAGCAGTCAGTCTCTGAAGTGGCTCAGCCAATGGCAGAGCTCAAAACATGCATATTGACTGCGGGGCAGTCAGTCCCTGCCAACTCTATGACCTGCCCTCAAGGGCAGCATTAAGTGTGGGGCCTGCACATAGTAGGTGTTAAATAAATGTTTGTGAATTAAAGAATAAATTATCACCAACTCTCTGAGTGGGGAGGAGAGGGGTATATTTGATTAAATATTGCTTGTGACCTCAAGACAAAGTTCGGAAACTCGGGGTCGGTCCGCTTCTTCCCTTCACAGGAGGAGTAGGGAGGGGTTGCTCTACCTGGAGCAGGACCTTGACACATTGTGGCTGGCAGGAGATGGTGGCCAAGTGCAGGGCGGTGCTTCCTGGAAAGAGGAGGAGGCAAAGAGGCAGGTGGGTGGCCCTATGCAGGCCAATGACTCACAGGAAGGGAAGGCAAGAGACGCACAGATAATCAAAGGGAGATTAGAGAGAGAAGCTCTCGGCCACATGGGGCCAGAAATTCCTGTTTCCCCGGTGCTGGTACACGCGGTGGAGGTGGAGGTGGGTACAGTACACCCAGCTTGCAGGGAGGGAACCTCTGAAGGACGCTGGCCAGACTTCATGAGGAAAGAAGCAGGGGCTGGGGTGGGAACCTCCAGCAGGCCCCCCGCCCGGCCCCCACTGCTGCCGTAGAGGGAAAAGCAAGCAGCGTGGCCCAGTCTGACTCACCGTCCTCGTTCTGGCTGTTGATGTCGGCCCCATTTGCAAGCAGGATAGTCAGACACTCCGTCAGGCCCTTGGAGGCTGCCAGATGAAAGCTGCAGAAGGACGGAGGCACCAGGGGATGAGGCATGAGAGAATCTTCGTAATCGTGATGATCACTGCCTGCTACACCTATGCTCTCTAACCCCAAGGCCAATCCCAAGGGCAGAGAGGAAAACTCCGCTGGCCCGACTTACTGAGAAAGAGAAGGCTCTGTGGTCTACTGTCGTGAGTGAGAGGAAGCTGGAAGCAAATATAGAAATAAGAGCTACGGGTCCCAAGCAGCCTCAGACTATGGCAGGGGCGTCCAGGACCCTTCCCAGACTGGACGTGTCGTAGGAATTGTCAGCCAGACCAGAGCACGGGGCTGGACAGGTGAAGCCAACTTGGACAGAGACAAGAAGCAATATCCCTCACCCTGACCAGTTTGGCTCAGTGGATAGAGCGTCGGCCTGTGGACAGAAAGGTCCCAGGTTCGATTCCACTCAAGGGCATGTACCTTGGTTGCAGGCACATCCCCAGTGGGGGGTGTGCAGGAGGCAGCTGATCGGTTTCTCTCTCATCGATGTTTCTAACTCTCTAGCCCTCTCCCTTCCTCTCTGTAAAAAATAAAATATATATTTTTTAAAAAGCAATATCCCTCTTGTCCTACTCACTCCTCTTAGCCATGTGACTCTCGTAGCTACCACTTCATCCTGGACTTTCCAAGCACACCCCCTGCTCTCTGTGCAATGCAGAAATGCCCTATTTACTGTACGGATCCGTTTTCTGTTTGTTTCATGGGCTTGATGTCCTCTTTGGTCAGCTTTGTCAAGCTGGGTTGTGAAGTGGACGGAGCTCATAGACAATATCTTCTTCCCTCACTTCGTGCAGCACTTGATACGTAGCAAAGACTTATTAGGACAAAAAGGGTCCCGAAGTTGTGGGCGTTCCCATATTGGGGCTGGAGTTTTCAGAGGGAATCACATGCCAAAGGTGGGTCCCGGGGATGGACTTACGGGGACTGGCCGTTGGGGTCGAGCTTGGTGGGTCGGGAAGACTTCCTGGAGGCCAGGGCGGCCACGCGCCCCACGTCCCCCCGCTGCACGGCCTCCAGCAGCTTCTGATCTCGGCGGTTCCATCTCTCCACCTGGTGCAGAGCCACAAATTGTGGTTTAGGTGAGGGTGGAGTGGAGACAGGAAGGAGACAGCCCTAGCCAGTTTGCTAAGTGGTTAGAGCAATGGCCTGTAGACCAAAGGGTCCTGGGTTCGGATTTCAGGCAAGGGCACATGCCTTGGTTGAAGGCTCCTCCCTCAACGGGCCCTAGTCAGTGCCTGTGCAGGAGGCAACCAACCGATGTGTTCCTCACATTGATGTTTCTCTCTGTCTTTCCCTCTCTCTTCCACTCTCCCTTCAGAGATGAATGGGAAAATATCTTCGGGGGAGGATGAACAGAGAGGAAGGAGACTGTTAGGAAGATGCCAAGCCAGGGGAAAGGAACGTCCCTGAGGGCCTTTCAATGTCCCACTCAGCCTAGATCACACGGTCCTTGTTAGGTGAGCAGCTAAATATCACCGGTTCATGTGCCACCCAAGCACCTCCTCTGGTCACTGCCAGCCCTGGATCAAAAGGTGCTTGGACTGCTGAACTAATAATCGTGTCTGAGTGCTGGATGCAGAGTATTTCAAATGCCTTTTTCATCATCATTATGATTATCATTGTGGGTGCACAGCCTCAGAGCAGTCCTAGCCCTGACTCCCTTCCCTTTTGCTCTCGGGGTTTTGCTGGAGCAAACTGAACCCACTGACCACTCCTGATTGGGCTTCAGTTGCCTCTCAGCTTCCCATGCTGCTCTGCTCTTTGTCTTAGATATTTGGAGAATCAAGGCACCTAACGTCAGGTCGCGGCCATGAGTCCAACTATCTACCCATCGACTTCAGGCCCCAAAACTGGGAGGAGAAGCACAGAGTTTCGGTTTTTCCATCTCATATCTCTGCCCATTACCTAGTTGCTCTTCCCTTTCAGGGCAACAACAGCCAAAAGGCAAATACAGGTCTCTCCTAGGTTTGAGGAGGCAGCAGAGGCCTCTCCCCTACCACTCCCTCCCCACCTTGTTTCTGACAGGGAGCAGCTGTCCCAGATAAGGCCACACCTGGGCATGCATTGTTCTATCATTCCAGCTTGCCTTTCTCCAGGTGACGGGGTGATTACAATAATGGAAGTATCGCAGGGTGTGAGAGAGAGAGAGAGCTGGGTAAAACCATCCAGGGCTAAAAGCACAGAAAAGCCTGGTTTGACCCACAGAAGGGGAAGGATAGGAAGAAAGGATGCAAAGGTCCGTGGATGGTGAAAAGGGCCTCGGGGAGCTTTGTCAGCAGGCCGGAGGTTGGGGTCTGGTTCAGCTACTTTCTCAGCTCTGTGACCTGGAGCAAGCCTTTTCACACCTCTAACCTGTCTCCTCTGTCACGTGTGGAAAAGAATGACTGCCTCCTCGTGTTGTGAGCAGTAAACGAACTGAAGTGCATAAAATCTCTTTTGTAAACTGAAGAGCTACACAAGTGTATGGCATCCTTATAGCAAAACAGGAGGTGCCGGGGTTTGGTGGTGGCACGTTGCATTTTATGAGGTATAATCTCAACAAAGAAGAGGCTATGGGAGGAGGTGGGAAAATATAGGGCCGATGGAAGCCAAATAACTCATTTTCAATTACTGTTTACATAGCTAGGGCAAATTATCCATCACAAACAGGAAAGATTTTCAAGGTCCCAACCATAAAACGACCCAGGGGAGGTGGGTTCTGGGGTAAGACGCCAGTACACGCGTGTAAGGCCTCATGGGCCCTTCCAGTGCTATTTCACCCAGCCGCTCACCCTCCCTGCAAAGTGGTTAGGGCTGATGTTATTTTATCTATGTGACACAAGACGTCACCAAAGCCCACTGAGGTCCAATAACTATGCAGACACAACACAAAAGGGCAGGAACGTTGAGCTTAGAACCGAGGCCCCCTGCTGCCCAATCCCAATTCCCACCTCCAGACCACACTACTCCCCAGGGACGGGAGACATTTTACTTACTTCCAAATAAATAGCCTAAGACTGCCCCCAGGGCAGGGCCACCCACTCGCAGACGCTACCTTTCTGCACAAAGACTCTCCAAGCAGGTTCACTCTCAAAGGACAAAATAAGCAAAATGATTGCTCCACATACCAACAGACTGAGATGTAGCAACACCGTATCCAGTGTCTCTTGGGTGCTGGGTCCCCCTCAGAAAAAAGAGAGCTAGCACCACCTCTCCAGCACAGCCACTGCTGCCAGCTGACCTCAGTGTGAAGCCCTGCGTGTCAAATCCTGATCCTAACACTTCCTGTCCTTGTGAATGTAGGCATGTGAAAACCTCTCTGAACATCAGGTTCTAAAGGACAAAGCACCTAGCACTGTCTGGCACATAGCAGTTAGTGGAAGCCCCATTCTTTCTAGCCTTTTGGGGCTGTGGATGGGAAGGGCCACATGCTAACCTGACAAGCTCAGGGGAGGCCTGCATGGCGGTCTTGCAAACTCAGAGACCTAAAGGCACCACAGAGGATGGTCTGAACTTTAACTAAAAGCAGTTATGGTGGGCACTAACATCCTAGGCTGGTATCTTCACTGACAAGGTCAACCTTTACCTTAACTGAGCCCATCTGCCTTTTTGCATCTGTGATAACATACACTTGAAATGTCTGGGTGACTTGTAACTTCCCTTTTTCTGGACCCCTTGAGGCACAACCTAATGTGCCCAGGCTCCAGGACAGACAGACACCACAAATTCCTTCATTGTCATGTTAATTGTTCCTGCACCCACCTAAGTATGTGGCCATCATTTTACTTGTACCCAATCCCAGGGGTTTCCCTGCTTTGCTTTCTCCCACCTCTCTAGCCTATCACCAATGGATTTCATGTAAGCCACCCATGTCCCTTTCCTCTGATTGCAACGTATAAAATACAGATGTAACCCCGCCATTCTCCGGAGCATTCTCTCAATTCGTTGAAGTTCTGCTTCCTGGCATATGTCGACAGTTTAGCTCAAATAAACTCACAAAAATTCTTTACAGGTTTCAATGGTGTTTTACGATAACGGGGCAAATTTTGGAAGTTCCTGGGCTCAGCATTCTCCATACAGGAGAGTGGAAGGAAGAGATCTTGCTCATATCAGCCGATGCTTAACAGCTAGGCTGTATAGATCAGCGGTTCTCAACCTGTGGGTCGCGACCCCTTTGATGGTCGAACGACCCTTTCACAGGGGTCGCCTAAATACATCCTGCATATCAGATATTTACATTATGATTCATAACAGTAGCAACATTACAGTTATGAAGTAGCAACGAAAATAATTTTATGGTTGGGGGTCACCACAACATGAGGAACTGATTTAAAGGGTCGCGGCATTGGGAAGGTTGAGAACCACTGGTATAGATGGTAACGCTGTTTCCTAGCAATGTAGACACTTTTCTTTTCAGCTAGACAGTTCTAAATCGACTGGATTCACTTCCTACAATCTTGTTATACTAAGAAGAGCTTAGAATAGGGGGAAATTCTTCATGACCAAACCTCTGCAGAGCAGAGTGGAGAAAGGCAGAGATACGCTTCTAAATTCCACGATCTAGCCCATTGCTCACCCAGCACCTTGGGAAAGAGGGGTGAATTACCATCACAGCCTCAAGGGAGCAATTACCAAATTAATCGGCAGAGTCAAATATGAGAGTAAGCGCTGTGTTTCCGTAGTTAAGATCAGGGGGCCCTTGTAAAAGTAATTGCAACTCCTTATCTCGGGCGGTGTGCCCGTAAGCTTCCCGCCGAGACAGCACACCAACAGCAGAAGAGTGGCCACTGCTGGAGGACCGGTGAGTGGAAAGGGAAAGGCTGTCTTGAAGGAACCAGGAGCTGACCCTCAATTTTTAAAATGAAACTGACATTTCTCTAAACTGATTCAGCCCCAACTGTTTAAAGCTATTTTCTGGCCTACTTCCTGCAACGGCAGAGTAAGCTAATATGTAAGATGCCCTCCTTGAAAGCTTCCTTTACTTGACTAAAATCTAATCTAATAAAAGAGTAATATTCAAATTAACCCTCACTCCATTACACCCACAAGCCACACCCACAAGCCATGCCTACCAACCAATCAGGAGAAATATGCAAATTAACTCAACTAAGATGGCTGTGGCCACGGAGCTGGAGCATGGAGGAAGCCAGGGCTCTTTGGACCCTGAGCTCTACTCAAGGCTACAAAGTTTCAATTATAGAAGATAAACAGACCCCAGATACCTGCCGGGCAACCCAGGCTTTGAGCGGGAGGGGGGGGATCAAGGCAACAAAGTTTCAGTTATAGAAGTTAAATAAATCCCAGATATCTGCTTCCAGCCAGGCACCCCAGTAGGGACCTGAACCTTGAAGGGGCTGTGGGCAGCCTGAAAACGGCCCTGACCCCTCACCCAGGCTGGCCACACCCCCATGGGGTGAGGGTTCACACTGGGGGGCTTGGCCAGCCTGCAAACAGCCATCAGTCCCTCACCCAGGCTGGCCAGGCACACCAGCAGGTGGATATCCCCCAAGGGGTCCCAGACTGTGAGGGGCACAGGCCAGGCTGAGGGACCCCCTGAGTGCACAAATTTCTGCGCACCGGGCCTCTAGTGTGTGTGTATATATATATATATATGCCTAATATGCAAAGTGTCCCCTCTGGAGTTCGACTGACTGGCAGTTCAATCGCTTGAAGGCCTCGGCCAGCAGCCGGTAGCCAGGCAAGGGAGGCCCTGGCCAGCAGCCGGCAGCCACTAGGGACCCTACCAGTGCACAAATTTTGTGCACTGGGTCTCTAGTTAAATTTATAAAAGCTGATTTTTGCCTGTTTGCTGAATTTCCTATATTCTGGATTACTTAGATTAGTTTTAAGATGATCAGGCCCCAGCTGGTGTGGCTCAGTTGCTTGAGTGTCATCCCATGTACCCAGAGGTTGCTGGGGGTTAGATTCCGGTTTGGGGTTCCATTCCCAGTAGGGGGCATGCAGGAAGGCAACTGAGGATGCTCTCACATCGATGTTTCTCTCTTTTACTGTCTCTCCCTCCTTCTTAAAAAAAAAAAAATCAATAAGTCTTGGCTGTTTTGGCTCAGTTGAATAGAGTGTCAGCCTGCGGACTGAAGGGTCCCAGGTTCAATTCTGGTCAAGGGCACATTCGTGGGTTGCAGGTTCAATCCCCAGTAGGGGGCATGAAGGAGGCAGCCGATCAATGATTCTGTCTCATCATTAATGTTTCTCTCACCCTTCTCCCTCTCTGAAACCAATAAAACTACATTTTTTAAAAATCAATTTAAAAATCTTAAAAAAGAAAAGATGATGATCAGTGATTTTTCAGTCCTTATCTCTATTTGAGAGTGAAGGGCTCTGGCCCTGGACCCAGAGGTGGGGTACGGATGGGCAGGGCCCATCCAGTGTGACTGGGAAGCCAGGCCAGGAAGGTTGTCACACTATTTTATTCCTCTGACAAAGGGATCCAGAGTGCTTAGCGACTTGGGGAGTGGAGGAATGTCTCTTAAGAGGTATGAGGAAGTTTATGAGGAAACAATTTGCCACTGAAACTGGCCTATTAGCAAGCTTTTGAGCAAATCCCACCCCGACTGAGGAAAGAGTTTTCTCCCAGTTAGACAGTTGGAAATCCACCCCATTTACTTCCTATAACCTTGTTATTCTGAGAAGAGTTTGGAATGTGTAGAAATCCTTCCTGGCCTACACTTTGGAGAGCTGAATGAAGGACAGAGGAATACTTCCAAATTCCAATGTTCAGCCCGTGGCTCACCCAGCATCTTGGAAAGGAGGCACTGACCAAGGATTGGAAAATCAGGTAGAAAGAATAGTGTCCCCGTTCCTGCAGCACATGCAGACTCACCAAACCTGAAAGGGAGGGGCGCCGTGGGGGACTTGCAGTAGCCAAGGAAGAGTCCCCGTGAATAAGAGAACCATCATGAGCTAGCACAGAGTCTGGGTAGCCTCCGTTTCCCGTACCCCTGATAGCCATTCGGTGCACGCCTTTTGATTGGTTGATCAATGTGGAGAAACAAAGTGGAGAAGCGAATGTAAGTGGGACAAGGACAGGCCTCAACGGAGTTCCTGCTATTGCCTCATAGCTCGCTCCCAGGCTTCTGTGGCCTGCCCGAGCCGATCGCACTCAACGTTTCTCACGTTTGCTCACGAATGACATCACCGAGTCAGGTTGCGCTCAGCAGTATTACTACAGGTAGTTGGCATCCTCAGTACATAACTCTAATCTCCACAGAAAAAGTGGTCCCAGGTTGGGGGTCTCCCTGCGAGAGATCTTCAGACAAGAAACGATACGCTTCCTAAGCCACCACCTTCTGTAATCTTCCTTGTGTTTTGTTCTGGGAGAACACGGGGAGTAGAGTGACTTCTGGAAACTCCGAGTGAATCCACTCTCTCCTCACGGCCACCTCCCCCGGGTCAGTCCAAGGGAGCAGTGTAAGCCCTAAACGACTGGGTGAAGGTGTAGAGAGAAGGAAGACCCTGGGGAGAAGCAGGCGGAAGGCCCTGACAGGCCCAAGAACCAGTCTGATGACCAGACGCTGCAGTGACCCGGTCAGGGTGAGTTCTGCAGGCAACTTCCCGGCCCTGTGTGGCGGAGCCAGGCACCGTGCCTTCTCTGGCAGAGCCTGCTAGGCTGGCCAGACGGTAAGGTTAACCCAGAGACAGCAGGCGGGGCAGGCAAAGGGGGGAACAGTGGGGTTCAGCAACCATCGGGCAGAGAGGGACAGAAGCTGAAGGGGAGAACAGGAGAAGGCTGCTGGCGGGGAGCACCCATTAGAAAGAGGTGCGGAGTGATGTCTGAGAGCCTGCAGCAGTGGTGAGGGGATGGGCTGGAGGAGGCATGGGTGCAAGGACCGAGACGACTCTGTGAAGAGGGGCTAGGGAAGGCACGGGGCTGGGAGAAGACAGCAAGAATAGGACCATACGGGAGGGGAGGGTTGTGAGGACAGCACAGGACTGGATGTGGGGGACGGAATGGAACTTTGGGCTGAGCTGGGGCTGTGGACAGAACGGAGAGACTGAGCCCAAGTGGAGGACAGGCCTTCGGAAGGGGACAAGGGCTGCAGGAAGTACACTAGAAGTTGGGGTTGTAGGTGACAGCAGGACCAGCAAGGACCAGGGGGAGGAAGAACCTTGGGGAAGTCAGAGGGTAGCAGAGGGGGGGACAGGGTATGAGGGAGGCAGGAATGGCGGGCTGCATTGCGGGAAGGAAGACCTGGAAAGACCCATAAAGGGAAAAGGCAAATGGTGCCCCAGGGTGGGACGCAGGACTCCTGTCACCGCGGGGCTCCGACCCGAGTCCCATTCCCATACTCCCAGACATGTTGGCACCTACCGCCACCTGTGAGCTGGAGCAGGAGAAGAAGCGCTTCATGGCCGGGGCTGGGGCCTGGGCCACGGGGGGACGGGGACGCGCGGAGAAAGGGGCCACAGGATCCCGAACCCACCGAACTCAGGCTGTGCCGGGCGAACTGTCAAAAGCAGAGCCGCCCCGCCCCCGGGCCGCCGCTCAATCAGAGGCCAGACCCGCGGGCTGCGCCGAAAACTCCGCCCCTGGCCCTGCCCACTCCGCCGCAGCCGAGGCAAAAAGCCTGCAGTCTTGGGCGGCGACCTGGGCTCGGTCTCAACCCCCGCCCTCCAAACCGAACCCGCCCTCCAAACTGAACCCGCCCAGCTCCGACCGGTTAACCGTAGACAGAACCAGGCGGGCTGGGCTAAAACTCCTCCCCGGTCCGACCTCCGCAGTTCCAGGAGGAATCTCCGCCCCAAGCCCCGCCCCGCCACAATCGCCCCGCCCTAGAACTGCCCAAGCCCCGCCCCAGAATTACCCAAGCCCCGCCCCGCCACAATCGCCCCGCCCTAGAAACACCCAGGTCCCGCCCCAGGCCCCGCCCCCGCCCCCGAGCGCCGCAGGGGGCGGGCAGGCCCCGCTTCTCCCCCGCGCTCTGCTCGTACTGTTGTCGCTTTAACCGCTGCCGACGACGCTTTCGTTACGTCCAGAAACCTCTGCCTCCCCTCAATTCCCCGGCCAAAAGCAGGCGCAAGGAGGATCCGAAGGAACAGTTTAGAAATGGGCGAAGCCTGTAATGTGGATGGTGCAGGACTCGCCGCAACCTGGGGAACAAAACTTGAGGAAAAGGGGGTTGGGTTTAGCCTCCTAAAAAGCACCTGTGAGAAGTTAGAAAAGGGCAGGAGGAGAGAATTGCTGTTTTAAGCATACGCCATCCTCCTCCGCATTCTTTGGGGGGAAAAAAAATCTGCTTTTTAAATTCAAACTCAGCAATTCTGGCTCGAACAGTCAGTCCCAGCCATCTGGTCTACCCTGCGGCGGAGCTAGCCCCCCAAACCCTAACAAAGCCCAATGGAAAGCCCCCAGGAGCTGTACCTTTCACGGCGCAGTGTCCAGGGGGTTCTAATCACTACAGTTTCCTCCGGCTGGTGATTCCTCCTCCCTCTGCCTCCACTCATCACACCTGGTGGACCCTCAAACTAATTTTTTTTTCCTGTAAAGTTTTCCCTTATAACCCTGCCACCACCATCACCACCCCCTAAACACACACACACCGTGCCAAACTGTGTGAGATGCAGTTCTAATTCTGCCATGTCGTGTAGCAACCACCTCTCAGCATTTGTATTTGTTTACATATCTGGTTTCCCTATTAGATTGGGTTCTTTGGTGGGTTCAGTGGTTGAGCATTGACCCATGTACCAAGAGGTCACTGGTTTGATTCCCCATCAGGGCATATTTCTGGGTTTGGGGCTTGATCCCCAGAAGGGGCTGTGCAGGAGGCAGCCAAGAGATAATGTTTCTTTCTCTTTCACTGATGTTTCTCTCTATTCCTCTTCCTTCCTCTCTCTAAACAATCAATAAAAACATATTTTAAAAAAAGAATTAGATGAACCAGCCCTCAAGGAAATCCATCTCCCTTGGAGGTTTGGCTGAGTGAGACTAAAAAGCGGAAATCTGTCATAACCATGGCCTCCGTCCCAGCCCCATAAACAGTATGCCCCAGAAAGGCTGATAAGCTATTGCCTATATGAAGTACGTTGGTGGCCACAAAATAACTCACCAGCTTGCCACAGAATAGTTGTCCCTGCCTAGTAGGCCAGACGCCACCATTCTCAGGTCAGGTAACAGAGGCAGGGATGGTCTCTAGGCCATTACTGAGATGCAAATGTTCCGTGAGGGTAAGGCAAGAACTTAGGGTGTCTAAGGAAATAAAGTAGATTTGATTTCTACCATTACTGCCTAAGTTAATTAGCTATTTATCACCTGTGGGCATGAGGGCTTATTTCAAAGGGGATGAGGCACAGGGTAAGAGTTAGTAGGAAGAGACAATAGCATTCAGAAGAAACAGATCTTCAGGGTCTGTAAAGAAAAGGGGAGTCAGGAGCATGGCCTGGCGCTTTACTACCCCTCTCGTTCTATCTTCACAACACATGGTAGGGTAGGTTATTTAATAACAAAATATTTTTATAACAATAGTGACCATTTATGAAGACTTACCATATGCTCACTTAAATTATCTCATTTAGGCCTCAGAACCCTAGAAAGTTTAGAGACAAGAAAGTCAAGACATAGAGAAGTTAAATCTGCTCAAGGTCAAACAAGTTTTAAGTAGTAGAATTTAGATTTAAAGCCCAGTCTGTTTTCATTCTTCACTACTGGATCGCACAGCCCATTGTTGTTGCCTGAGCCTTGGGGTAGTTATGACTTGCCCAAGGCCACCAGCTAATAAATGGCAGACCTGGGGCTTCCATCTAGGCCGATGTGCTTCCCAAACCCACACATTTAACACAGGAGGTTAGAGCACATCCGCAGGGGGAGAGGCACAGAAAACATTTCCAATACTTCATAAAGTTGCCTTCGAGGGAGTCAATCGTATAAGGTCTCACCTCAGGGGAACCAAGAATAACCTCTATATCCTAGGGAACTCAAAAAGAACGGAAGTCAGTTGACACGAGCTTTATTTGTTCTGGCCATCTGATATGCTGCCCACCGTGCTGGAAAACAGAGACGATGCCCTCTGCGCACAGCTCGAGACATGCCAACGTAAACACTGGAGGCCTCAAGGACAGCCCTGAAGGACAGGTTCTGTGTCTGCTGGTCAGATGCCTGGTCTCAGCTCTAAATGGGTGCCGTACCCTGGAGACCAGTAACTGATTTTGGTCCCCAAAGTCTTGATTGCAAAGAAATATAAGTTACCCAGTTGTTGATGAGAATCAAATTCTCTTACCTGGCCATGACCAAAAAAAGGGACGGGGTGGGGGTGGTCCAGAGATGAAAATGAACTTGAGAATTTCTAGTAAACATCAGGCAGGGGCTGGCAATGTGGTGGAGACCAGAGAAGCCCCACAAAGTAGCAGTTGCCCCAGAAGCATGTGCCTAGGGGCTATTTGTGCTAACCAACCCCTGCTGAGCAAGGAAGGGCTTGCTCCTCAGAGACCTCCTGCCACTCACTTTAGCTTCCTCCTCAATGCAAACCCCACTCATTCAGGCTCCAAGGGCTGCTGCTTCCCAAAGCTGGTAAGGTGGACGCGTCTCCCACCATCAAGCAGCAATCCTTTCCCTTCTCTGGAGTTTATAGAGGGCTCAAAAGTTTGTGAGGCCTGAGGGAGGAGAAAATGCTGCCTGGGGTAGCCAGGCTGCTCTGCTATTCCACCTCTAGCCACCGGGGGGCCCCTGGCTCCAGAGATTCGGGGCCCTGGCTTTGCTCCCAGGGAATGGTGGGAGCCGGGAAACCCATACCCAGCAGCAGGCCAGGGTCAGCTCCGTTCCCCAGCACCTGAGGGCGGGCCATTGCACCGCCAAGTCTCAGGTTTCAGGGGGATGGCAGTTGCCTGTCTAAAGGCTTCTCTGTTCCTCGGAATTGTACAGAATGTCTCTTGTGGCTTTTCCTCCTCCCTCTTTTTTCCTGTTGACTCTCCCCAGTTGGCTTTCTGAATCACCAGGCTCCAGAGGAGAGCAGCAGATGTTGACTTTACTTCTTCCAAGCCAACGCCAGCTCCCTCCTGTGGAGCGGGGAGCCAGCAGGAAGATGAGAGGCAGGGGACGAGGAAGACAACCCTCGCCCTTCCCAAACTGTGAGGGAGGCCTACAGGGAGGCTGAAAGGAGGCAGGGACGTAGGCAACCAATCCCTGATTCCTGAGGCTGGAGAAAAAGGCCGCCGTGCTGGCCCAGGAACCGTGGTCATGAGGAGGAAAGCAGACGGTGGGAGTGTGCCTAGTCGGTGCCAGCCCTTCTTGTGGGAGGTAAGGCCTCATCTCCTGCCAGCAGCTTCCTCAAGACTCCAAAGTCGAGTCAGGGTTCAGGCGAGGGGAGGCCGTCCAGGGGCTGACTCTTGTCCCCTCCGAGCCCCCAGCCTCCGTCTTGTGCACATCTTTTGGAGAAGCTTCCAGGGAGGACTTTCTAGGACGCTGTTCTACACTCATTGCTCCGGTTTCTCTTCTCTCTTTTCTTCCTCGGGGATCTTCTTACGGGCAAAGAAGCCAAGCTGTACAGGAAGAGATAAGAGTTATTGTCAAATGGCCTGCCTGGGGACCTTGCCAACAACCCTCAGACTTATCTGAAGTTTTCACTTTGGTTCTGCTTCCAAACATGAGGTTCACATTTATTTTATTTGGCTTAGTTTACTTCAACCAATATCTGTGGAGCTCAGGGAAGGAGGTTGGGCATGACACCCACCGCCTGCCCAGCACAAACCCGGTTTTCCCTGCTACAATCCAGGACCCCTCAACGTGTGGGCACCATGCCCGTACTTCCAACCAAAGCCGTGCCTACCTTCCAAAGGCAGAAGACAAGGAAAGCCAGCAGCAGCAGCCCTCCCAGGACACTGCCAATGAGGATCCACAGGGAGATGAGCACAGGGCGTGTCTGGATCACCTCCAGGAGGCTCTGTGTGCGGAGGAAAGGGGTCTTTTACCTGCACCCTTTCACCCAGCTGGCCTCACCCCACATTCAAGCAAAGCCAGCCTCCAAATAGAAGACTAAAAGGAATGAAACTGAGGCAGGAAAGGAGGCAGAGGGACCCTCGCATCCTGACTTGTCACTTCTGACTCCTCGATTGCTGCCTGATGAAGACACTTCTGAAAAAAGCCCACATGTATCCACCCCCTCTCCCCCATACAGGAGGCATCCAATCAATGTTTTCACAGCTCTCACACGCGGCCTCCAGCCCCACCTCGCTCCTGCGGGAAGCTTCGGTCAGCTGTAGGACACTGCCCTCCTCAGCTCCCAGCTCGAAGGTGCTGACCACTGTCAGAGACTTGAATTTGGCCTGCGGAACAAGTAGATGGGAAGGCATTTAAAGTGGCCATCATCAGGGAGTGTGGCAATTGGAACTCCAGTAACAAAGATGAGGCTGAAAGACAACTCTCAGGACTCCGAAGACCAGAAGTAAAAGTTGGAGACCAGTGGGGAAAGAGGAAAAGTATTCTAGACGGAGAAAAGAGAGAAATCTAAATTATGAGAGTTCTCTAAAGCTAGGGTCCTTCGTTATGCTGTCTGCTCTGCCTGACATGCATTCCACTTCCCTTTCTCTGGCTAAGCGCTACCTCTCCTTTGGGTTGAAGTTTAGACATCATCTCCTCTGGGATTTCAGAAAGTATTTCCTTCTAAACCCAACCGCCCCTGTTAAAGTTATAATATTCTGTTCACTTTTCTGTCTTTCGCAACTGAATTATAAGATTGTTGAGGACAAGGGCTATGTCTTATTAATTATGTGTCCCTAGCGCTGCCAATGTGGCTAAGTTGGTTGAGCGTTGTCCTGTGCACTGAAAGGTTGCTGGTTCGATTCCTGGGCAGGGCACATGCCCAGGTTGTTGTGGGTTCAGAACTAGTTGGGGTGCGTATGGGAGGCATCCGATCAATGTTTCTCTCTCTCTCTTTCTCACTCTTCCTCTCCCTTCCTCCCTCTAAAATCAATAAAAATATATTTTTAAAAAATCTTTAATTATGTGTTCCTAGTGTCTAGTACCTAGCACAGTGCCAAATATTTAGTGGTTTCATAATAAACCTTTGTTAAAAGAATGGCTGAATGCCCTGGCCAGGCAGCTTGGTTGGTTAGTGTCATCCTGCTATGCCAAGATTGTAGCTTCAATCCCCAGTCAGGGCACATACAAGATCAACCAATGAATGCATAAATAAGTGAAACAACAAATAGATGTTTCTCTCTCTCCCCCGCTCTAAAATCAATTAAAAAATTTAAAAAGAATAGATTAATGAATTAAAAAGAGGATACCAAAGCCCAGATGGTGTGGCTCAGTAGTTGAGCACTGACCCATGTACCAAGAGGTCACTGATCGGTTCCCAGTCAGGGCACATGACCCAGTTGTGGGCTCCATCCTCAGTAGGGGGCGTGCAGAAGACAGCTGATCAATGTTGATGTTTCTCACCGATGTTTCTCTCTCTCTCCCTCTCCCTCTTTCTCTAAAATCAATAAAACATATTTTTAAAATAGAGGATACCAAAGAGAGATAAAGAGAGGACCAGACTTAGAGAGGAATGGTCTGTCAGAGTTAACTTCCCTTAAAACATATGCCTGCATCCCAGGGATGTTGTGTTATTCAAAGTAGATGGTATATGGAATGCACAGTAGAGAACCCTCGTACTGAATAGCTGTTATAATTAAGATGTCATTTCCCTGCTCAGGAATTCACACTGACTCCTAACTGTCAATCACATTAAGTTCCATTTTATCTCCCTAGCTTTAGAGAACTTTCATAATTTAGATTTCTCTCAACTATATAATATTACCTCTGACTACCCTACAATATATATACTGCATATAAATCTACTATTACTTCATTTATTTAATGTATTAAGTCACTCCAGTGATTTAAACATGGTGCTAAACATTGGGGATATTCTCAGTGTCTCCTAGTACAGGACCTTTTATATAATAGGCACTTGATGGATTATTAATTGATTGAATTTTAGGTATCCTATCAATGTTGATTGATTAGTATAGTACTAAGGGATGATACATGGAGGATAATAACTAGCTTTTAATGAGCCCATCTCATTATTCTCTACAGCAACCCACTTTAGAGATGAGAAGAAAGAAGCTTAGAGAGATGAAATAACTTGCTCAACTTCCAACAGCTAGTAAGAGGCAAAGTGGAACTTGAACATGGGTCTGTTCACTTCCAAAGCCCGTGCTCAAGTTCCAGATTGGAACAGAAAGGAAGAGTAATAGGAAATGAGAGGCTCACCCTCCGGAAGAATTCATTGTGGACCAGTCTCAGTAGTCCCACAGAGGCCTCGGTCCCCTTGGCGAGCCGCCCAAGGTGGCACCGCACGACCTGACACCGAGTGTTGCTCCCGTTCTATCACAAGAGGGAGACAGATCAGGACCTGGGGGAAAGATCTCCCACTTTCCGCTGCAGACTCTGCCCCTAACCCGAAGGCTCCAAACTCCAGCTCCCACTCTGGATACGTTGCTCCATTCTGTTGACGCATACCAGCCTGCTGATGTGCTGAAGCTCCTCTGGGTGTGCATGGGGCCCCGGGGGCTCAGTCAGATTCTGCACTGCGCAGCTTGCCTGGAGAAAGATTGAACTTGAGGGACTCTTTTGATGGTGAGAGGCCAACGACTTCATACTGAGCAGCACCTACCCACACTCGTATAGTGGAGTAATCCCTTTCTTCTTTCTCAAAGAAACCATATACATAAAGGAAAGGTCTCCCAGGGGAGGAGCCCTGAGGGCAGTGACCCAGCAGATAAGGGGCTGGTGAGTCCACCAGGTCCACATCTCCCGAGCCCAGACTCACATTGTGAGTGATGACTTGAGACAGTGACAGGAAGTAATTGCCCCCATGGGCCACGGCTGGAAGGAAAGCAGAGATGACGAGGCCACTGACCACATAGCAGCCAAGGTTCTGAACCTGAGAGGAGAATTGAAAACGGGAAAAGGCAGGAGACAGAAGATCCTTCGTCATCTGCTCCTCTTTACCCTCGATCCCCTTGACATCTAAGAGAGGCTTTTCCTGTTTCCCCCCAGGACTCCTCCCCCCTCCCCTGCTCATGCCAAGGCCCTCCAGCTTCTCACCCTAAGAGTGGTTTTAAATTCAGGGCCAGGACCCACTGGGAGGGTCCCGTATGGATGGACCTCATAGCGGTGCATAGTGGACTCACTGCGTGGACACCAAGTCAGGAAGTACATGGCCGTAGCCATGACACAGACACAGGCACATGGTCAATACATAGACGGAGTCAGGGAAGGCCGAGCCAGCACATGAATAAAGAGGTGGGGTACACAGAGAAGATAGACATGAGACACGGCAGACTAACAATGTTTATGGCCGCATGCCCTAACCCCCCACCCTCACCCCAAATCCCCAGGCCCAGCAAAGCCCATACCTAGGAAGAAAGTACGATGCTTAAAAGAGAAGGTTTTGCATGAGTGGGATTGGGGGCAAAAAGACGGAGCAGCCCCAAGGGTTTGGGCTTTGGGGACACTGAGGCATATGAAGGGAGAGGTGGAAACATAAAGACTACGAGTCTGAGGTCAGAAAGGAGGGGGGGCGGTCCCAAAGGAGACCAAGCTGTACCTAGAGAAGAGAAGGTGAGGCTCATACTGGATGTAGGCTGAGGTCTGGGCTGTGTTATCGTGAAGGGTCCCATTTCTCTCCAGGCTATTGCTGTGGGGCAAGGGGAGAGGCTGACATCCTGTCCCAGACCCTCCCAGGAGGAGAGGAGTCAAGGCTATGTATCCCCCTCCTCCACACACATACCACCCAACCACCAAGACCCAGCAGGAGAGGGCTGGGAGGAGGTTCCCTGTGCTCTCACCTGGTGGCAGTCAGTCTCACAAGGACCTGGCTCAGGAGGGAGGAGCAGCTAAACTCAAACTCTAGCAGAAAGGTCACCTGGAGCGGAAGACATGGGTCAAGGTAGCTTCCTAGTCATGGGGCAAGCACAGGGGAGCAGGAGCCCTGTGTGCCTCCTTCTCCAGCTCTGCCCAGCCCAGCCCTGCTCTCTCAGAGCCCCTTTCTCATCCCGGGCCCCATTTACCTTAGCTCCAGTCTGAAAGACAGGATGCCCCACACTGCAGAGCCGGGCGTGAGGGGAAGGCGTGGCACACTCCACCTTCACCAACCTGTCCCTCTGAGAGCAGAGACATAGGGGGTGGAGCAGAGCTGGGGCTCACTGAGCCTTTCTCCAGAGCCCCTCACAGCTGAGGGCAACACCCACTCTTCTCCCTCCTTCTACTCAGACTCCTCCCCAAACCCCCCTCCCCCCACCTGAGGAGTGAAACTGGCGAGGTGGAGGTTTCTAGAGAAGCTGAGGCTCAGGCTGGTGTTGTAGGCATTCTCCTTCCTGTTCTCCAGGGTGGCTGTCACCAGCACTTTCCGCCGGCCTTGAACCACGAACGGGTCCTTCCTAGGAGAGGTGCATGAGGGAGATTCGGGAGTAGAAGGAATGCCAAAGCCTCCCTTCTGTTTTGCTGGGCAAAGAACCAGCCTCCAGCTCCCTTCTAGCCCCGTCCAGCCAGGCTCAGGTCACCAGTTCCTGTCCATCCCACCTGGAGCCTCTGATGTCCATATTCGCTTGGAGCACCAGGTCTGTGACACATTCATTGTCTTGGCCGCAGTCCTTTGAGAAGGGCACCTGGAGGGGAGAGGAGGGGCCACGGGCTGAGAAGACGGCAAGGAGAGAGGACTGGCATTGGGAGGAAGGTGAAGAGAGAAGAGCGGGTGCCCAGGTCAGAGTCACTGTGATCTCGTCGCCTCCCTCCCCCTCAGGCAGTGTTGGGGTCCAGGACAGGACGGGGCAGGGCATGGAATTGCTGACCAGCTTTCGGATAGAGGTGAGTGAGCCCTCGTCCAGCACAGGGCCTGGCTTTGTGGTGTTGTCCAAAGCAAAGGTCACAGTCAAGGCCACCGGCCGAAGGTAGTCTGAAGCATCCTGAGGGAAACCAGAGGCAAGGTCATGGGGAGCCAGGGTTAGGGGACAAGCCAGGCCCTGCGGAGTGTGGTCATTCCGGTGATCCTTTATGAGCACTGTCTGTGTGTTGGGCACTGTCCGAAGGTTTTGTCAATACTATCACATTTACTTCTTTCTTAAAAAAAATATTTCCTGATTGATTTGAGAGCTAGAGGAAGGGGAAGAGAGAGGAAAAACATCCACTTGTTGTTCCACTCATTCATACATTCATTGCCTGATTCCTGTATGTGTCCTGACCAGGAAACAAACCTGAAACCTTGGCACATGGGACGGTGCCCTAACCAACTGAGCGGCCCGGCCAGGGCCACCTTTACTTCTAGTGCAACTCCTGTGATGCCGTTATTATCATCTCCACCCACCCTACACTTTGCAAGCATAAAAACTGGCTTTCCACGCCCTGACCGGTTTGGCTCAGTGGATAGAGCGTCGGCCTGCGAAGGGTCCCAGGTTCGATTCCGGTCAAGGGCATGTACCTTGGTTGTGGGCACATCCCCAGTGGGGGGTGTGCAGGAGGCAGCTGATCGATGTTTCTAACTCTCTATCCCTCTCCATTCCTCTCTGTAAGAAATCAATAAAATATATTAAAAAACAAAAACAAAAACAAAAAACAAACAAAAAAAAAACTGGCTTTCCAGGTTGCACAGAGGGTAAACGGCAGTTAGAATGGAAACCCAGATCAGCCCAACCCAAAGTCTGAATTTCTGAGATTCCTTCTCTGACCCGGCCTCCCCCTCACTCCCAGGCCCGGAGGCAAAGCAGTTCCTACCCCTCCTCACCAGCACATGGAAGTGTAGCCGCTCACAAGTGACATTCCCCACAGTGAGCCGCAGCCGCCGAGGGGCCAGCCTCTGGCCAGAGCCGTCGAAAGCTGCCCGGGCTCCAGCTGTCCACTCATCCAGTGATGCTGTGAACTGCAAGTCTGCATGGGGCAGGCAAGGGTGAGGGTCAAGAGGGTCCCGAGGCCGAGGCAGGCCCGGGTCGGGAGGGGCCTGGGATGCTCCGCAGTAACTCACAGAGCCGGCGATCCCAGCGGCCAGGCGTGCGGGAGGTCACTCGGAAGCAGAGGAGCGCAGAGAGGCAGGCAGCCTCCTGGCCTCGCCGCGTGCAGTCTCTCTGAACCACACTGATGGCGGGCGGGGTCACAGCCAACGACGGGGCCAGGCGGACAATGGGCCGGGAGCTGGGCACAGGGTGGGGAAAAAATTCTAGTCACAGGAAAGACCTTGAGAAAATGCACTCCCAGCGTTTGCCCCCTGAGATCAAAGGAAAGAATGAGGCTAGGTGTGCAGGTCTCTCTCCTCTGATCCTTCTAACAGAAGTAAGATAATAGCTAATATTATATATATTTATATATTGATTTCAGAGAGGAAGGGAGAGGGAGAGAGAGATAGAAACATCAGTGATGAGAATCATTGACCAGCTGCCTCCTGCGTGCCCCCCACTTGACCTCCTGGTTCATAGATTGATGCTCAACTACTGAGCCACGCCGGCCAGGTGAGAACAGATAACATTTAAGAAGCACTTGCTATGTGCTAGGCACTGTGTTAAGATCTTTACATGGCCCTGACTGGTTTGACTCAGTGGATAGAGCGTCGGCCTGTGGACTGAAGGGTCCCGGGTTTGATTCCAGTCAGGGGCATGTGCCTTGGTTTCAGGCATATCCCCAGTGAGGAGTGTGCAGGAGGTGACTGGTCTATGTTTCTTTCCCATCGATGTTTCTAGCTCTCTATCCCTCTTCCGTCCTCTCTGTAAAAATCAATAAAATATATGTTTCTAACTCTCTATCTCTCTCCCTTCCACTCTGTAAAAATAAAAAAAAAAAATCAATAAAATATATATTAAAAAAAAAGATCTTTACATGAATTACCTCATTTAATCCTCACAATAAGCCTATTAGGTAGGATGGTTTCCATTTTAAAAACTAGGAAATGGAGGCCCAGAGTAAGTTGACTAAGAAATCCAAATCTAAGCCTGTGACTCCAAATCCCTTGCTTTGAACAGCCGCGCAGAGCTGTCCACTTTACCTGAAATGGTACCACTCACCTGAGCAGGATGGCCGCCCCTTGGGCACCCACAGCCACATCCACCAGGTCATCCCCATCCAGATCTAACCGGCCATCTACACTTCGGCCGAAGTAGCTGAGGGCCTGTGGCATGGAGATAGCAGCAATCCGCTGCGGGAAGAGGGGGTGTTTAAGCAGGGACACCCACACCTGCTTTCCCAGGCCTCCCGCCTGGCATCTAATTCTTTCATGAGAACAAGAGAAACTTGCCTATGTTCAGGATTCTCTTGTATAGCAACCTGTATCCCCCTCCACCTCACCTTTTGTCCCTTATCCATGGTTTCACTTTCTGCTGTTACTATTTAATAAAATAATTCCAGAAAGAAATGATTCATATGTTTTAAACCATGTGCCATTCTGACTAGTGAGATAGACTCTTAAGCTGCCCCACTCTGACCCGCCTGGGGTGTGAGTCATCCCTTCGTCCAATGTAGCCACACTTAGTATGCTACCCATCATGAGTCACTTAGTAGCTGTCTTAGCTATCAGATCAACTTGAAGGACTCACACGGCTTTGTTCAAGTAACCCTTATTTTATTTAATAATGCCGCATTCATATGAGTTTTATTATAGCACTAGATGCCCAATGCATGAAAATCCATGCACTGGAGGGGGGTCCCTCAGCCTGGCCTGCCCCCTCTCATAGTCTGGGAGCCCTCAGAGGCGGGAGGTGACCCGGCAATCAGGAGAAGGCAATGCCCCATCACCCCTCTGCTGCTACCACTGCCGGCAGCGCAAGCCTCAGCCGGTCCTGGTAACCTGTGCCTTGGGTGGCCCTGGGCGAATGGGGGGCTGAGGGAACTGGGGACTCTGGAGGCAGATGCACAGAGCAGCCAGGCCTGCCTAGGGGTGGGCCCAACCTTGCCACATGCCTGCCACCCCCATGGGGCTGAGGGGACTGGGTACCGCCATCTTGTGGCTGTGGGTATCACCATCTTTGAGGGCGTGACAGTCAATTAGCATATTCCTTCCTTATTGGCTGTGGGTGCTGCCATCTTTGAGGGCAGGGCAGTCAATTAGCATATTCCCTCTTTATTGGCTGTGGGTGCTGCCATCTTTGCGATGGTGTGAGGGTCAATTAGCATATTTCCTCTTTATTGGCTGTGGGTGCTGCCATCTTTGAGGGCAGGGCAGTCAATTAGCATATTCCCTCTTTATTGGCTGTGGGTGCTGCCATCTTTGCGATGGTGTGAGGGTCAATTAGCATATTTCCTCTTTATTAGATAGGATATTGTTATAATTGTTCTATTTCATTATTGTTATTCATCTCTTACTGTGCGTAATTTATAAATTAAATGTTATCATAGGTAAGTATATATAGGAACAAACACATAACATGGTATATGTAAAGTCTGGTACGATCTGCAGTTTCGGGTATCCTCTAGAGGTCTTGGAGCATATCCCCATGGGGGAGGGGGCTACTGAACTAATAAAGCATTTGTTCAGTTTGGGTCCCAAGCCCAGGGGAGCACTGAGAAGCAGAGACCACCTCCCCATTGCCCTTGCCCTCACATGCCCTGGCTTCCTTGGGCACTCCTGACCTGGGCAGGGCGGGGTCTCACTCCACTCCGAGTCCCATGATAGAGGTACAGTGCTCCCTGGTGCCCATCCTCCAGCGGTGCCCCCACCGCCATGTCAGCAAAGCCATCGTGGTTCAGGTCAGGAAGGGCAGCCATGGCAAAACCAAGCCGGGCATCCTGGGGGGGCTCCGGGTGAAGTGTTCCCTGGAGTGTGAGCAAGGACTGCTGGTGGAGGCGAGGAGGAGAGAAGTGTCGATCTGATTGTCCCTCAAATACATGTGCCTTCCCTTCTCCCTCCTTCATCCCTGGCAAGCAAGACTCACCTGACCCACCAGATACACATAAACACGTCCTGTCTCCTTGTTCTGGGGTCCCAGAAACATGGGGGCAGCCACAAGTAAGACATCAGTTGTCCCATCGCCATCTGTATCCAATGGGCAGAGCTCACTGCCAAAGTATGAGCCAATCTGGGGAGTGGGGGGGAGTGAGGGGAGTGGTGAACCCAGAGTAAAGGGAAGGCCATTGTGAACAAGTGGGAACCCCCCCCCCCCACTCCACATCCCCCCACCCCCCACCCGCCCCACCTGTCGCTCTGGTCCTCACAGCCCTGACAGACTTTGCCAAGCAGAATTCAGCACCGACTTCTCAGGCCCCTCTCAGCCCCTTCACTGTCTCCCTACAGATTGATTCCCGTCGAATGCCCTACCTGCTCCCCCTGGAGGCTCTGGGCGACCCTCACAGTCCCATCTTTCTTAAGCTGGAAGGCAATGACCTTTCCTCGATGTCTAAACCGAGGAGCCCCTGAGAGAAAGAGGCGTTGTCCACCCCTCAAAAGCATGGAGGAAACAGAGTAACCTGGAAGTGGACAAGGAATCGGGGGTGGAAGGAAAAGACGGGGTCAGAATGGGAGGATCCTACAGGCCTAGGAAGGGTTCCAAGGGGAATAGCAGGAGGTCCATGAACAAATGCAGAAGTGAAGAGGCAGTGCCTCATACCCCACACCGGGAAGCGGGAAGCGTCCCCCACCTCCCAGGCCTCTGCAAACCCCTGCTGCTCACCCAGGTAGGACGCGTGGTTCTGCAATGCAGGGGGGAACTCATCTTCCAGGGCGGTCCGTGGTGGGAAAAGGTGGTGACCTTCTTCAAGCCATAATAACACGGAGCCCCCCCAGTCATAGGCCCCCACCATCCCAAAGAGAACCCCATCCTGTGGGCAGAACAGACAGGGTCACCGCAAAGACAGCGGGGAGTCAGAGCAAAGCTCTCCGGGAGTGAGGGGGTCACTGAGCACAGGCCGGGGTCAGTGTGAAGGCCTTGAGCCGTCAGAATGGACACTGGTTAAAGGAGGAATATAGAAGAACCCTGGGGTTGAAGGGTGAGTCAGAGGTTGGAAGGAGTCAGAGGTCGAGAGGGGTCATGCATGGAGGGGTCAGGCTGTCCAACCTTGAGCCGATGAGCAGAGAAGCCAATCTGAGACATTTCCAAACCAAAGGAGCTTTCATTTTCTCCATGGGACCCTTGGGCACGAGACAACATTGAGGCATCTGTACTCCAGAACCCACTTCCCCGCCCTCCATTTCTTCCAGGGGAAGCCTTACCCTCAAGGCCAAAAATCCGGTCTCCCAGTGCGTCCACGATGTCGGTCAGCGCAGCTTCATCGGTGACATTGAAAAAGAACCTGTCATCTGGGTCACTGGCGATAGCTCTGATTTCCCGCACGAAAGAGCGGGGGTCTCGCTGCCGCCGGAGGTAGTGGCCGAGGACCTGGTGTGAGAGTGCAGGGTGGGTCTGTTAACGGTGTGGATTGGGGTATCAGAGCTGGTACAGAACACAGCCAACCAAAGTGAAGGGAGGGAAAGGTGGCTGGTGTCTGGGGAGTGGTTTTTCTCAAGTTCCTAGTCCTGATGTCACCATCCCCACCCCACCCCACCCCATCCTTCCAGGTCCAGAGCAGAGTCTCACGGCAATGCCATAGCGGGTCACTCGTCCGGCATCACAGGCCTTCAGTGCTGCAGGAAGCTCCTCTCCGTCATGGGATTCTCCATCAGTGACAACCACCAGCAGCCTGGCAGCCTCTGGGCGGCCCCCACGGGACTGACTGAATCCTTCTGTGCTGAGAAAAGAGAGAAAGGAGGTGTGATCAGACGTACACACAACATATATATACACACACACACACACACACACACACACACACATCAGCATCACCACTTCACTGAAGTCCAGCCGGCATCTTGCCTTTCGGACCATCTCCCCAACAGTGTCTAGCATGCAGACTGACACACAGTAAGAACTCAAATGCTTGAATATCATAGAACATATAGATTAGCATATCATCAATGCAAATCAATAAAAAATTTCTTTATTTATTTTCAAATTGATTTGAGAGAGTGAGGGAAAGAGAGAAAGATTATTGCTGTTCTGTGTATTTCTGCATATATTGGTTGGTTCTTGTATGTGCCCTGATCAGAGATCGAACCCACAACCTTGGTGTATTGGGTTGATGCTTTAACCAACTGAGCTACCCGGCCTGAGCAGTAAGTACAAAATTCATTCATTTCTACATTAATTTAGCAAAGAATGCATTTGGGAGGACACATATTAAGGGAAGGCAGAATAAAGAAGAATGGTCAGGTCAGGCTAGTCTTCCCAGAATGAGTTTGAATCGTGTTTGGAAAGTGAGTGAGGAATGAGTGATGGAGAACCTGAGGGTCAAGATCAAAGTGGGAGTGACAGGATGGAGAGAGAGAGTTCTGTCTGCAGAGATAAACAAAGTAGAAACATGGAGCGATACAGACAGGTATTTTGTAGAAACGTGACGAGAGGGAGTGCACTGACAGGCAGCTTAGTTTTCCCCTACCCACTATTAGTGTTCACATAAAGATAAACACGCAAGGCATCTTGGGATATACACACTGCACTCCAAACCTCCCCTAACCCGTCGAGGCCCTCCCCACTCTGCCTCCCACACTCCCCTTCCCAGTGCCTCACCAGGCCACCATTATTGCTTGGGCAGTCTTTGTTTCTCGTCCCTCCCGCCGACTCAGGTTCCTTGCTGCTCTCACCACTTCTTCCTTGGTTCGAAAATCTCCCAGGGACCACTCATGCACAGGGCTCTCACCATACTGCACCAGCCCCACCTGAGAATAAAGTGCACAGTCACATGAATGTGGGTAGCCCAACTGTTGTGGCTCAGTGGTTGAGTGTCCACCTAGGAATCAGGAGGTCATGGTTTGATTTCCGGTCAGGGCTTTTGCCCGGGTTGTGGGCTCCATCCCCAGTGTGGGGGGAGCTCCATCCATCAGTGAAAATATCTGTGCAGGAGACAGTCAATTAATGATTCCCTTTCATCATTAATGTTTCTATCTCTTTTCCTCTCCCTTCCTCTCTGAAATCAATAAAAAATATATTTTTTAAATGAAATGTGTGTATGAAAGTGGGGAGGGAGAAGAAAGTGTAGAAGGGAGGGAAGGTGAGCGCCTGGATACTCCTGAAGACACTGTCTACATGTATCTCCTCTCCCCCTCCAAGCCCATTCTTATTGACCTCTCTTACCTGTATCTGCTCTGGGTCAATGAACAGTCTTCCCACCAGTCTTCGTAGGAAAGTCTGAACTTCAGACCAGGGGTAGATGCTGTTGGAGCCATCCAAGACGATGACAACATCCATGTATGTGGGGCAGCCTAGGAGGAGGGGTGTGGTGATAGAGAGCAGAGGGGTGCAGGATTTTGGGCATGAGGGCAACAAGGGAAGGGGTAATAGGAGGGCATATTCAATTTAAATATTTATTAGGCACTTCTGTCATGCAAGGAAGGTAGTATGCCAGGCCCTGAGTAAATGTAGAAATGAATAAAAGGAGAGATGGGCATACATGCAATATACTAAAAAAAAAAAAGAAAAGAAAAAAAAAAGCCTGGCCAGGTGAGATTGACCCATGAACCAAGAGGTCATGGTTCAGTTTGATTCCTGGTCAGAACACATGTCCCAGTTGTGGGCTCGATCCCCGGTAGGGGGCATGGAGGAGGTGGCCAATTTTCTCTTATCATTGATGCTTCTATCTCTCCCTCTCCCTCCTCTTTGAAATCAATCTATATATAAAACCCTAATATGCAAATAGACCAAATGGTAGAACAACTGAACAACCGGACGCTATGACATGCGCTGACCACCAGGGGGTGTGCACATGGAACATGGCGGGTGATGGCTGCAGCGGGATGGTGGAGCAGGTGAGTGGGGATGCCAGACCAAGGTGGGGCACCGGTCCTTGTCATCGGGGCGAGCCTCTGGTGATTACTGAAAATTCTTTGCTCCCATGTGTGGGAGAGCAGCAGCAGGAGCAGGGTTGCTGGTAGACAAGGGACCAGGGTAGCAGGAGGGGCCGGGTTGGGGTGCAGAGGATGGGCTGAGACTCGCCTCTGTGCCCACCACAGCCTCATGGCCCACAGTTCCTTTCAATGTGCACAAATTCATGCACTTGGCCCCTAGTATAAACACATTACAAAAAAAAGAAAAAGAAAAAAAAGAAATAAAAGAAAAGAATTGAATTGAATGCCAGGTAGAAACATAGCACTGATGGTGGGGAATCAAAGGAGGCAGCAACTGAGCCGATACTGAAGACTGAAGATGTTTGAGGAGAGGGGAATACAAGAAAAGGCATTTGGGTGGAGAACTCTTTAAACAAAAGGAGACGGAGGTGTAAAAATAGATGACACATTGGAGAATGGTGAGGTAAATGCCGTAGCCAAGATTGTGGAGGGATACAGTGAGAGCTGAGTTTTTGAAGTTGTTTTGATCAGTTCGTGGCGTCTTAGTGCCTGGTAGCGTCTGAATTCTAACCTGTTAGGAAGCAAGGCGCTTATGCAGACACATCAGGTAGCAGTGAGGACAGCCATGCAGGCCCATCAGACCCTCATGCCCCATCCCTTTTCCACCCTGCACCCTGCTGAAGACTGAACCTCAGCCTTCCTTTTGGCTTACGCTGTGCAGTGGGTGCAAGGCTTCCCCGGGGCCGGAATGAAGCATCTACATGGACACATATTCCAGAACTGAAGACAGAGGATCCGCAAGCACGAGACCAGAGAGGGGCACAGGCCTGGGGGTAGGTGGGAGACACAGTTACTCCCAGGTCGGGAAGCACCCTCAGAACATGCGCCTAGGAGGAGGCACTGAGATCCCCTCTACTTTCTAGGGTTTTTAACTCCTTGACCCTCTGCATAGACCAGCTTCCCTCACCACACTGCTCCTTCTCTGCCACAAACTCCCAGAGACCCAGCCATATCCTTTCCTTAGCTCACCATGAAGCCCCCATCACCATCTGTCTCCAGTAGAGACATCCCCAAGTGCATGTTCACAGCAGGATGAGATGAATTTCCCAGTGGGTAGTCACCTGGTAGGAGGGGGGTGGAAGAGAATGAGATCATGGGGTCACAGATGGGGTGCTTGAGTTCAGGGTGATTTTGGAAGAGTTTGAGAAGAGATCAGGGTCAAGTCGAGGAAAGGGAGTATGTGGGATATGGGAGTGAAGGTGAGATATAAGGGGTCAAAGTTACCAGTGCCTGAAGGTTAGGGGTTAGGAGCAGAAGAGTGAGGCATCTTACCCAAGTGGCCCTTGGCACATGAGGCATTGTGGGAGCTCCCTACAGGGCAGCGGTAGATGTCTCCCCTTCGGTCACCAGAAGGCCCATCCCAGGGGGCACCCACCAGCATCCTGGGGGAGGGCATGAATATAAGCACAGTGAGACCATGAGCTTTGCGATGATAGGCCAGAGGGTAAGTGCATGGGGTGGCAAATCTAGAGCCCAGCCACTTCCCAACTCCTTTGATTCCCATCTGCCTCATCCCTTTTACAGTGCCATCACAGCCCCCCGTCTCATGGCCCTGTGGCTTCCTCCTCACCATCGCTGTCCGCCCCCAACATGTTGTAAGACACTGTATCCAAATTCAGCCTCAGGTGGCCCCGGGAACAGACGTGGGTGATGCACATCCAGGTTGAAAGGGGAGCAGAGACCTGGGGGTCCAGGATCATAAGGTTAGCAGGCAGCAGGCGGAGAGGTTAGTGAATGCCCAGAGAGAGGCTGTGAAGGACATGTTTTGCTATGAGTCTATTTCTCTGCTTATCTATAATAAAAGTGCAATATGCTAATTAGCCTGGAAGACCTTCCGAACGAGGCCAGGGCTGCGAGGGAAGCCCAGGTCCCGCCAGCAGCTGGGGGAAGGAAGACCTACTCTTGCACGAATTTTGTGCATCGGGCCTCTAGCTACTCATAAGCTGCCTGGCCTCTGTCAATGTCAAGGACTCAGAGCTCCAGGCAAGGATGATCTCCTTCCTGTATCTGTGTCCAGCTCTCTAAACGGTGGCCCTCTGCCATGCTAGTGCACAGCTGTATTTCCATCCAACCCCTGAAATCTAATTTACAGACAAGCCTGGGTCAAGTTCTTTTCCACATCATTCCTCCTACACATCCTCCTCCCCAAGCTGAGAGTTAAAAGGGGGAGAGAGCCCGTCTGTAGCCCCAGAACAACCATGCCTTTCAAACTCTCCCAAAACCAGGACCATGGGGAAAACAGAAGACGAGGAAACACTGAATGTCTGGGCCTCTCCTCTCCCTCTTGACTCCCAGTGTCATTGTTATGCGCTCACTCTCATTCTCCAACATCTAGGTCTCTGGGTGATTCCAGCCCTGAAAACCTCAGTGGCAATTAACTGGGTGGGGCCCCTCGCCTGCCCACACACATGGCTTGCCATTCATCCTAGCAAGGGTCCCTTCGCCCTAAAGTTTCCCACAACCACCAGCGTCCTTTCTAAATGTACTCACCCTCCCCACTGCTCTCTGCAGTTCTTCCTTAGCTGTGGACCCACTCTAAAGACCCCCTCCCCACCAAATCACATTCTGGCTGATTCTTCCCTCCCATCCCTTTAAAATCAGAGCTGGTATTTTAGGAAACGAAGATTATAGGGCACTGGTGAGGAAAAATTCCAGCTTCTGGTCTCTCCCATGGTTCTTTCCCTGTGTCTTGCTCCTTCCTTTCAAGCCACCCGCTCTTAGACCACCCCACTGCCACCAATGGCGACCGCTCTGCCTCAAACCATGCTCTTTTTCAAAAAGGTGTTTTGTATGTGAGCCTTTTCGCACCCAGGAAAATGCCAGGGCTGTATGACTAGGGACTGTAGCTCATTGGTTAGATAAACCCAGAGTTCTGACTACACGGTTAGTCAGCTATGCCTCCGGCTCCAGAGACCACCAAGGGTCGGGAGAGGAAGGGAGAGGGGACTAGGAATCAGAGTGGCCACGTGGAAGGTCACATCCTGTTTCTTTGTGGTCCCCTAACTACGGCAGAGCTTAAGACACAGGTTTAGATAATTGGATCACAAACCTTACCCAGACTCTGACAATCTCAGTGCTAACTCGGTCATATGCTGTGGGCATAAGAATGCAAACGTACAAACCACACACGCGCGCGTGCACACACAGACATACACATTAGCAATGGAGAATCAGTGTTAATCTTTCACCCTAATTCCCAAACAATTTTAACCCTAAGGTCCCAATGCCAGACAATCCACTATCCTCATTGCCCATCAGAAACCAAGAAGTTAACTCCCTCACCTGTCAGGACCATCAGGGACAAGAACAGGTGAGGGATGAGCGGCAGCTCCATTCCTGGCTGCTCCAGCCGCGTGGGAAGTCCTCTGTGCCTGTCCCTCTCCTCTTGTTTTCGTTAGTTTCCCTCCCATCCTGCCCCCTCCCGCTGCAGCTAAAAATAAAGCTGGGAGGAGTGATGGTGGGGACCTGTGGGGAGCCCCAGACAGGACAGGCCTGAGTGATCTTAGTCTAGTTCTCTGCCTTGGTGCTGCCCCCTGGAGGCGTCATCTCAGAATCCAAAGGGAACACAACTCTGGCCTCTTTCTGCTGCTTCCTTCTCCTTTTCCCTCTCCTTTGTTGTTTCCAGACAATAATGCTTTCTTGGGGTTTGGAATATAAAGAGTGGGAGATTGACACTTTTTACTTCCTAACCATATTCATCTCAACCTGAGATCTAAAAAATAAAGAACTGATAACGTGGTTTTATTGACCTAACCACCCAGGGGAGTCCTAACATGTGAAGGTACAACCAGCCCACAGACTAAGCCAAACAACTTAGTTCTGTTTGGACTCAGCCTCTGCTGCCTGTGGCATTATAGTTTTTGGAGGGACTATAAACTGAACTGGGATGGCATGTGCTTTGTGGAACTTGTATAATCACTGTAACAGGAGATTCCCATCTTTTATAAGTAGGCTACAAACATCTGACGCTGGGACCGAGGAGTTAAGCTTTTTGTATCTCTACCACCTAGTACGAGACCCTGGAGAGTTTAGATCTCAATAGAAGTCTGTGGGTGATGATGCAGTGACTAATACCATGAAAAATCCAAACCACAGTGACAGAAATAGGTGCTTCCGATGACAAGAACACACAGGACCAGACCAAACATCAATGAGCAAATTGATCTTTAATTGGCTGGCCTAGAAGGCTTGCTCTCCATTGTGGGCAGGGCCCTAACTATTTACACAGAATCCTTGTACATATTTACAGCAAGATGTTAGACACGGCATCATTCTGGGTTGGCAAAGAAGGGGTAAGAACAGGCTGCGAAGTGTAAGCCAAAACTTGCAGATGTGAGTAGAGAGAAGGGTAAGGGCCAAGTCGTGAGCGAGGTAGCCATGAGGGAGGAAGAGGAAGCAGCGAACCACTTCTGGGGCATGAGGGAAGAGTCCACTGGGACACAAGGCTTTAAAATTATAGCCTGGAGCCTGAAGGGGGTAAAATCTGCCACAGGCCACCTCTGTGAGGAAAAAGAAGGCAATTAGAATCTTACAGAACACACCTTCTCCCCTACCAAAAAGTCATTTTGCTGCTGATTAAATTCCTAGGACAGGAGACTAAGAAGGCGGGAAAAAAAGAGACAGAATCTAAGATTTAAGAGAGACAAAATCAAAAGAGTCAAGAGAGACACAGACAATGCAATGAAGGAGGAAAAGAACAAAAGCTCCAGCAGATCTGAACATTGGAATCATTCTCCCGACTACACAAGTCACCTTTCCTCACCTCAGCTTCCCCCAAACTCCTCCCTCTACCCTGGGGATGCGGAACCATTTTTCTGCCAAGGGCATTTGGATACTTATAACATCCTTCATGGGCCATACAAAATTATCAACGTAAAAATTAGCCTGACATATTTGGTCAAACACTTAATTAACTCACCCTAATGCCTTGGTGGGGCCAGACCAAATGATTTTGCAGGCCTTAATCAGCCCATGGGCCAGACGTTCCCCACCCATGGTTTACCCCTAAATCTATGGATCTTAACTTTAACCAAGGAGTAGGATTAGGATGTGGCTGGGAAACTGGGGACAACCTAAGATTCCATCTTACCAAGTCAGGTCCCCTCCTTATCCTGTACCAGTACATCAGGGCTTGAGTCGTAGCCAAGGGCAGATGAGGGTGAGGATAGACAGGATGGAGGACACGAGGCCACAAAGCCCCACAATCCCCGGGCCACAGCGCCAGAGGCCTAGTTTGTCCAGTGGAATGAAGAGGTCACAGGCATTTCTGACTACATCCAGCAGAAGAGGGGGGTTACCCCGAAGGACCCGAGCCAGGAGCAGGACTCGGAGCTGAAGCTTCAGAGCTATTTGGGGCAGGCCTCCTCCTGGAGTCCCTGGATCCCCAGGTCCCCCAGTTTCAATTCCTCCTGGGGCTCCTCCTCCAGAACCCTTCTGTCGCCGGCTATAAACTGAAGACTCTTGTTCCATCAGTAGGCGAATCTCATAAGCATCACGACTCAAATTCATGATGAGAGAAAACAGATAGTACCTGAGATACACAGGACGGAAGGGTCAGTAAGGGCACGTGTACCCACTTAGCATATCCAACAGAACACTCAAACATTTTTGTCCCACCAAAATGCCAAGGATTACACATTAGAACCCAGAAATGGATGGGTACTGGTGCCCACTATTAGAAATGTCCTCCCACCTTTCTGTAACGAATATGTTTACAATTACCTTAAGGTTCTGGGCTAAAGTTCATGAGCATCATCAAATCTTCCAAGATCAACCTCCAATTTCACTTTCCCACTTGGCAACACATTAACACACACATTCAATTTGAACTACAATAACACAAATTTGTTTTTATTTTATTTTATAAATATGTTTTTTATTTCAAAGAGAGGAAGAGGGAGGGAGAATAGAAACATCAATGATGAGAATCACTGATTGGCTGCCTCCTGCATGTCCCCTGCTGGGGATTGAGCCCACAACCCGGGCATGTGCCCTGACCGGGAATCAAACCGTGACCTCCTGGTTCATAGGTCAATGGTCAACCACTGAGCCACACAGGCCAGGCACAAATTTGTTTTAAAAGAATAAGCTTCAGTTGTTTCAGAGTTAAATTATAAATAATTTAAATCCAATCCTTTTATTTAACAAAACAAAAAAAAAAGAGGTGTGCCGGCCAGCATGGTTAGAGCGTCAAGCCTGTGAACTGAAGGGTCTCAGGTTCGACTCTGGTCAAGGGCACATACCTGGGTTGCAGGTTCCCAGCCCCAGTTGTGGTGCATGTGGGAGGCAACCAATTGATGTGGCTCCCTCGCATTGATGTTTCTCTGTCCTTTCTACCCATCTGCCCTCCCTTCCACTCCCTCTAAAATAAAAGGAAAAGAATCTTCCAGTGAATATTAACAAAACAAAACAAAAAGAGGCCGAGGTGTTAAGAAGCTCGCCAAATGTGTTACATTATAAATTCCTGAAGAACAGTGTATTTTTTATTTTGAACCCATTCTCACAACAGTGGTCTGTACTCCGTATGATTGTCCTATCTCCAAAACACAGCCTCAGCCTAAGCACCTTTGTTACACTCCGTCTCCACAGTCCAAGCCCCTGTCATCTCTTGCTTGCACAACTACTTTAGTCTTCTGACCTGTCTCCCCGTGGTCGCTCTTGCCCCTCTCCCCCAACATCAACTCCTCTTCTTAAAACTCCTCATGGTTTCCTTCCTGTCACATTTAGAATGACATCTAGGGAACTTAGACAGGCTTACAGACCCGGACATCCAACCTGTCTCTCTAACGCCACGTTAACCACTCTCTCCATTAATCAGTGTCCAACCACATGGGCTTCTTTTGATTCCATCAAGCTTGTTCCTGCTTTGGGACCGTTACACGACTGGGTCCTTCTACCTGAAATATTCTGCCTCCAAAATCTTCACATGGCTGGCTCCTTGGGTATGAGCTTAAATGTCACCTTTCCAGAGAGGCTGCTCGGACCCCCCAACCCCCCATGCTAAAGTAGCAAGCCATGTGCTTTCTATCACGTGACCCTCTTTCAATTTCCTGCTCAGCAGTTACCACTTTCTGTATTTTTATTTGTTTTCTATGTGTGTCTCCTCCCATTACAATCCTGTTTGTCTTACCACCGGGTCCCTAAACCTAGACCAGAGCCTGCTTATAGTAAGAGCTTGATAAATATTTGTTGAATGATATGAATAAACATGGCATATACACTTTCTAGGTAAGTGCTTTTCCATACTACTTCAATCATGCCTCTGTCCACAGCCCTCATACATCACATGCCACGTAGAAAAACAACACAGAAATGGAGATACGAAGATGCTAACTAATATAATCTAAATGAACAAAGAGAATCATAGCATAATAAGAAACAAATACAGATGATATGTATACAGATAATTTTATTCTCAAATCATATTTCTCTCCACCTTCATTACTTGCCAGCTCTTTAGTTCAAGCCATATCTCTTGGCCATATTATGGCCTCCCTTCCTCTTTTGCCCTACTGCAATCCATTCTCCACACTGCAGCAAGAGAAATCTTTAAACACAATTTAAATTATATCATGTCCCTAGTTAGAACGCATTGTACTTAGGATTTTTATTTTTAAAAAATTGATTTTAGAGAGATGAAGGGAGAACAGAGAGAGGAGAGACAGAGACATTGATCAATTGACTCTGCCATGCACCCTGACCAGGGATCAAACCCACAACCTGGGTATGTACCCTGACCAGGAATCGAACCCGCCATCTTCTGGTGTATGGGACAGGATGACACTCCAACCAACTGTGCCACACCAGCTAGGGCTAGGATAAAATTTTTCTAAAAACTAAACAAAAAAATCTTATTATTGTCTTTCATGAGTGATCTGACCCATCTACCCCTCCAGTTTGAAAGTATGCCTTTTACTCAATACTATCCATTCCGCTGGCTTTCTATTTTTCTAATTCCCCAAAGTCTTTCTTGGTTCAAAGCCTTAGAAAATGCTATTTCCTGTTTGAAAAGGTGTTCTCTGCTACTGCTTGTTTTGTCTAACTTCTACTCAAACTTCAGGTCTTACCTAAAATATTATTTTTTTCAAAGAGTTCTTTCCTGATCTTTCTTATTCATTCATTCATTCATTTATTTTTATTGATTTCATAGAGGGAGGGGAACAGAGAGAGAGATAAAAACATCTATGATGAGAAAGAATCATTGATCAGCTGCCTCCTGCACACCCCGCCCTGGGGATTGAGCCCACAACCCTGGCAATGTGCCCTCGACAGGAATCAAACCTGGGACCCTTCAGTTCTCAGGCTGATGCTCAATCCACTGAGCCAATGCAGCTAGGGGTCTTTCCTGATCTTTCAATCTGAGTGTTATATATTTCATAACACCCTGTACTTTTCCTCATTTATCCTGTATAATAAAACGGTAATATGAAAATTGTCCGTTCGACCAGGGGACAGGGCTGGCCCACCAACCACCAATAGGCCCTCCCCTTGGCTGGCCTGGCCCAATTGGGGTGGGCCTCCGGACCCCATTCATGTATGAATTCGTGCATCGGGCCTCTGGTTTTGTTTAATATATTTTATTGATTTTTTACAGAGAGGAAGGGAGAGGGGCAGAGACATTAGAAACATCGATGGGAGAGAAACATTAACCAGCTGCCTCTTGCACACCCCTTACTGGGGTACATGCCCTTGACTGGAATCGAACCTGGGACCTTTCAGTCCCCAGGCCAATGCTCTATCCACTGAGCCAAACCGGTTAGGGCTAGTATTAACATGATTATCCCACTAGATCAGAAGCTTCATGAGAGCAGGAATCATGTTTCACTCTCTGCTTTATTCCCTGGACCATACTAAGCACTTACTAAATATTTATAGAATGGCTGCATGAGCAAGTAGTGAGGAGAGTAACCTATGGCAGTGATTTTCAATTGGTGTGCCACAAGAATTTTTAAAACATGCAATCCCAGACTATTTAGCTAGGGGCACTGACCTCTTTTCCCTTAGTTTGTCAAGTAAAAAAAATGGCAATAGCCAACACAATAGCAAAATTAAACCTGTAAAAAAAATGACAATAGCCAACACAATAGCAAAATTAAACCTGTAAAAAAAATGACAATAGCCAACACAATAGCAAAATTAAACCTACGTTTTTGTCAGGTTGGCAAAAAATGTATTTTTTTGGTGTGCCATAGAATTTTAATAGTCTATGTGTATCATGAGATGAACAAGGTTGAAAATTGCTGGCCTATGGTATAGGTAGAAGTAGCATTAAAGTAACATAACATCTTTCCCAATCTTATTCATTATGCAAGAGCATTTGTCTTCCACCTCCTCCATTCCTTATCTTCTGACAGTTTAAGGTGTAAGTGAAGATTAGAAGCAGGTGAGTGATTAAGAGGGGCGCATTCTGGGAAGACCCTGAGAGATCTTTCTCTCATGAAAGGCAAGTTATGTGGTATGAAGAATACAAAAGGTCTCGTAGAATAAGAGCACATCAAACCTGAACGAACGCTGGGCCCACTTCTCCTGATCCACACGGGGAGCGAGTCCAGACTTCCCAGCCCACAGGACATTGTCACAGGCGAAGTACAAGGCTCGATTGAGGTGACTAACAGTGATGCAGAATCGCAGGACGACATCTGACAGGTGCACAGCGCGTTTGGCTGACTCGAGGGCATCTGCTGAGTTGCCCAGACGGAGAACTTGTGGGGATCCGCAGGAAAAAGCAGAGGTTTGGAAGTTGAGAGGCAGAGAGCAAAACAGAGAGAGAGAGAGAGAGAAAGGGAGCAAGCAATAGAGTGAAAGTTGAGCAAGTTATAGAAACAAAAACAAATAATTTTTTAAAAGAGCAGAAACAGTTCATTCTTTTTTTACTTCAAATTTTAATTAATCTGGGTCCCAGCGTAGTTTTCTCAAACTTGCCCGTTCCTCCAGTCCGTCATTACACTCACGCTTCTGGTGTCTCACCTCAATTGGGAGGCGTGCAGGGGGCAAATGCAAAGCCAAACGAGGGAGGAGAACGGGCAGGGAACAGGGGGGAGGGACGAGGAGGGACGAGCTGGGGTGGAGGGAGTGTTGGGGTAATGCAGCCTGAAGTTACTCACGCTTCCTCCCCAGGCTCAGGTGACCCTCCAGCTGTCGAATCTGCTTCTGCAGCTCAGGACTGGCCCCCCGTTTCTGCAGCGCGTGGCCCAGAAGGGAGCAGGCGTACTGGGCGGCCCTGGGGGAGACAGGCAAGCCAAGGCGGGGACCTCCCTACCTCCCCAAGAAAGCGCCCCCTAAAGCAGGATGGGCTTCCCGTGCCTGCTCTTCGCGTCCGTAACTCAGGCTTCTCCCTCAGGCCAGGAGAGGGGGGCAGGGGGTACCGAGCAGCCCGGACGCGGCGGGAGCTTAGAGCTGAGACACCCAGAGACGGCGGGCTGAGCGCCGGGGAAGAGACAGTCCGTGGCGGGGGAGGCCGGAGGACCCGGAGGGCAGACTAGTCTTCCGTGGAGGTGAACTAAGGTCCCGGGCCCGGAGCGGAACTGAGACCGGAAGGCAGGACGGGGCGGAGTTCCCGGTGACAGCGGGGAAGGGGACAGGGACACTTGGACCCGGTCCCCGGCGCGGGGCAGAGTCCGGTCGCTCGCCACCGCTCTCCGGGGCCAGCGCTCCCGCGGCACCGCCGCCCAGCCAGGGCCCTGCGGGTCTCCCATGGACGCAGCAGCCCTGAGCGTCCCCCGCTAGCCCTCTCGTGCCTCAGTTTCACCATCTTTCCCGGGGGCAGAAACGAATCAGCGCACGGCCGGCTCCCGCAGCGCCTCGCGCCCGCGCGGCCCCCGAGGCCCGAGCTGGCCCTTCCTGACCCCCGTAGCTGAACTGACTTCGCCGCACGAGGGTCTGCGGGTCCCGCCCCCGCCCCCCGCCAGCACCTGCACAGCCGATCCCGGGCCTGGCTCTGGGCGCTGAAGCGGACCCAGGCGTCCATGGCGGCGCCGCTCCGGCCCCGCGCGCCCCGCCCCGCCCCGCCCCGCCTCCCTGTCGCTCAACGGGGCCTCGCGAGGGACAAACGTCGTCAGAAGAGAAAGCGGTGGAGCCCGCCCCGGAGGCGGCCTTTCCGAGAAGTGCTGGACTCGGCCCGAGGGCCGCCTCTTCACAGGGTCAGTTCCCCGCTCGCCCTCAGCCGCACATTCCGCTTTAAATATTCGGGAGGGGCGGGGCCTGCGGGGAGAGGGGCGGGGCCTGCGGGCGAGAGGCGCGGCGGTCCAGCTGCGGCCGCTGGGTTAGGGTAAGAACAGCCCGACCGGCACACGCTCTGTTGGTCCAGGGCCCGGGGACTAAGTAAACTTAAGGAAGTAGAAGCCAGCGCCAGGTCCCAGGTGCCCACAGGATCCCCGCAGGTGCCGCCAGAGCACAGCAGCGGCCGGTTGGCCCCTTCAAACCCACCCTCACCCCACCCCTTTCCCTTCCAAGCACCATGTCGGCAGGCAAGGCACCCCATGGGGGCGGCGGAGGGGAGACCCGGGCGGATTAGGAGAAGGCTCAGAGCTGCCCACCTCGGCGGCGCCAAGGTCCGAGGGGAGTGGCCCTTGTGCTGTTAGTTTCTCCCGCTGGAGGGAACCTGGCGGCGCTGCGGCCACCGGGCCGCCACCGTCAGCTCCGCCCCTGTCAGGCGGGCGCCTAGTTGCCCAGTTAGCAGCTCTAGATTTACTGGTCGCTTTTGTGGTTACGCCCCTACACGCCACCTGGACTATCACTGCTCAATGGCTGGCCAGGGTCGGCCACTCATTCCCGAAATGGCCATGTAGCTTTCTTGCCTGAGCCATTGGGTTCGACCGCCACCCCCTCAGCTGCAAGGGCACTTCTGGGGGCAGCCTATGGGCTTGTCTTCTGCTCGCCCTGGCCCCGGTGACTCAGGGCTAGACTGGACACGAATTTGGGTACATGAGCCTTCAGCATCATGGTGTTGGTGGTGGCAGCCATCACTCCTCAGGGGGCAGTCTGATATTCTTCCGCACGCTAAGACCATTGCATGCTATTTGGTACCCCTGTTCTTATTTTTTTTAAATATATTTTATTGATTTTTTATAGAGAGTTAGAAACATCAATGAGAGAGAAGCATCGATCAGCTGCCTCCTACACGCCTGCCCCCCCCCCCCATGTGCCCCTGACGGGAATCCATCCTGGGACCCTTCAGTCTGTAGGCCAACGCTCTACCCAGTGAGCCAAACCAGCTAGGGCGGTATCCCTGTTCTTAAAAGCAGTGCCCATTTATCCGCACCTCTTCCTTCAGCTCCACTACACTTAGTTCCCCCATTTGCATCCTCCGGGTCCCACCTTGCTTCAGATCGCTGCAGAAACTCTAGGGCAGGGAGGAAACGAGTTGGGGAGGGTCTATTAAGAAAAGACAGGGGTTTTGAATAAACCTTTGTGGTACCATGATTTCTCATATGTGGAATCTAATCAACAAAATAAACTAATGAACAGAGTGGATCCAGAGACATGGAAGCATGGAACAGAGTGGAATCCAGAGTAAAGGCAGGGGATGGTTAGAGGCAATTAACCAAAGATATTGTATGCAAATATGCACAATTCCTGGACACAGACAGTGGGGGGTGGTGAGGGCCTGGGGCAGGGGTGGACGAGGGGACATGTGTAATACTTTCAACAATAAAGATTTTAAAAAACCACTTTGTGGCACATTCATCAATTCAAAAAATAACGTGCAACATCTTCAGGTACACCTAAATGCCCTAGCACAGCGGTCGCCAACCGGTGGTCCATGAGGTCTGAAAGGTTGTCGACTGTTGCTCTAGCAAGGATAGAGCAACGAAGTCCTGCCTTCAAGAAATTTATAGACTAGCACAGGAGACAAATTAGTACAATACAGTGTACAGTCAAATGTTAAGCTAAAGGTAAGCATAAAGCCCTAGCCGGTTTGGCTCAGTGGGTAGAGTGACAGCCTGCAGACTGAAGGGTCCCAGATTCAATTCCCATCAAGGGCACATGCCTGGGTTGTGGGCTCCATCCTCAAAGGGGGGCATGCAGGAGGCAGCCGATCGATGATTCTCTCTCATCGATGTTTCTATCTCTCTCCCTCTTTTTCTCTCTGAAACCAATAAATATATACTTTAAACACACACACAAAAACTGGAAAGATCTCCCCATTTTTTTTTTGGGGGGGGGGGAAGTAACCAAAATTTTTGGTGGCCTTGAGGGAAAAAAAAGAAAGTGGAAAAGAGAGCATGTGAACTTGAGTACTAGATAATCTAATCTCAATAGGAAAATGAACTAGAATCTAGGGGAAAAGTTAAATATGAAGCAATTAAAAAATATATATGTGTGTATGTGTGTGTACATATATATATATGTTTTAAAAATATGTTTTGACTTTTCACAGAGAGGAAGGGAGAGGGATAGAAAGCCAGAAACATCGATGAGAAACATCGATCAGCTGCCTTCTGCACACCCGCTACTGGGGATGTGCCCAAAACCAATGTACATGCCCTTGACCAGAATCGAACCTGGACCCTTCAGTCCGCAGGCTGACGCTCTATCCACTGAGCCAAACTGGTCAGGGCTGAAGCAATTTTTTTCAAAACAAAAACAAAACCCCCCACCACCACAGGGGGTGGACGGAGATAGGTAGAGCAGCAGCACCTCTGAGACTAGGATTACATCTAGAAGGGGGCTAACATTTTAATCTCTTGAATGACAATACATTAGAGTCAAAGATATCATCCTTAAACTTCAAATATTAAAAATATAACAACCAAAAAAGAAAAAAAATTATAACCAAGTTAGTTTGACTATAGGTCATATATACATGCGTAAATGCATACCTACATAAAATCTTCCAATAGTATGTTGCAAATAGGACCTTCTTAAACCCAAGATTTAAAAAGAACTTGTTGCTACCATGTAAAAGGCATTACACTCGGGTTTGTTCATATGAAGTAAATTTTAGGTGTGGATTTGGGGGTTAGAAGCCTATTTTGTTGCACTGTTTGCTTATTTGATTTTGCTTTTCTTCCTGAGTCTAGGCTCTATGACTTGGGCTAAATCATTTGAAACCCATGGGCACAGGATGAATTTCATTATTTCTTACAGCCTCACCTGATTAATAGTTGCAATCTCCATTTGCTTCAAGGGCAAACTGGTGGTAACATGATACATGTGCAAAAAGTGGGATATTTTTGGTTCCATAATAGTCTCCTCTTGTGTAATTCTGCACAACATATTCTGTATGTTGTATTTATCAGTGTTAAAAATACGTTTAAAACAAATTTTTTATTATTGATTTGAGAAGAGAGGAAACATCGATTTTGTTGTTCTGCTTATTTATGCACGCACTGGTCGATTCCTGCAGGTGCCGACTGGTGACTGAACCCACAAATCTGGTGTGCGTATTGGGATGACACCCTAACCAACTGAGTGCCCAGCCAGGACAAAAAAAAAAATTAAAAAAAAAATTAAAAAAAAAATGTGGTGTTAAGTATGATAAAGGAGTATGAGGGTAGTTACAAATTAGTTTGTAACCTAAAGTTTCCAAGTATCAGTAGTTAAAAGGAAGGTTTTAGGTAAACTGCATATAAAGTAGGGAGAGGAGGCAGAAGTAAGGTTATGAATCAAATGTAAGTCCAGGAGCCTCACCTTTGTTTCAACCCCTTCTCAGTGCCAAGTATTTCTAGGCATAGTGCAAAGAAAAAACACCCCAAAACTCCAAACCACCAGAAATGTAGGGACTCAAGAGAGGGGAAGAGGGAAGACCAACGTCCAGCTAGCTCAGCGCAACCGCAAGCAGTTCGTGCCATTGTGTCTATGGCTGACACTACCTACCTTTCCTAAAAGCCCCTCCACCTGCTGAGATCACTTTTCCAAACGCCTTATATTTAGGAAGCTGATACCTACAACGCTTGCCTTTTACCAAACTAATAGTGACTCAAATCTACCTCACCTGAACCAAGGTACTAACGTACCTGAAGCTCAAACTTGAAAATACTCTTTACTGATCCAAACCAAACACTCAGCAATTTACCAAAAAGGGGGAGGGGCAGCCAAGAGCTTTGGAAAATGTTACATTTTATTATTTAACCTTGTTTCACTGTTATAGTTACTGTACAAAGTCTGTCAGGAAAGGTCAAAGTGGTTGCACAATAGCCTGAAATTTTAGCAACACCCATTCTACACAAGCTTTTCCCCTCACAGAATTAATCAGACACATCACATCAGGACATCATTTCAGCTAAAAATGTTGGTGAGGGGGTAGAGATATCCTTTTATGAAGTGCAATGTTTAGCATAGTAATTAAAAAAAAAAAGAAAAAAAGACAGGATTCTTTAAGTCCCAGGATTTAACAAACTTAATGGTTAGCTACATAGCCTAAGGGACACAGGGATTTTCAAGACACATTTCTAACCTTTTAAATATTGGCACCATGGATGAACCATCAACTTGGCACTGTAGTGTTCTGCACAGATTCAAGTGTGACACTGGTGGGTAGGTGGAAGGGGACCAGTTCTAACGGTCCTCAACCCCACGCCAGGTGTTGCTACTCCATACCATCAGCCGAGCTGGCCCAGGCCCCTGCACTCAGTGTGACCAAAGGCAGCTTCAAGGCTCCATGGCAAGGGAGTTCCTATAACCTCTTCTGCTGCTGCCCGTCCTGTGCCACCGACTGCTATCGCCAGTTCCCCAACAAGGAAGGTGAGACTTCAATCCCCAGGCTCCCATCCACACCCTCAAACAATTGCCTCTGGCCTCGTTTATCTGAGAGCTACTATCAATCCAAAACTGAGATTCTAACTGTATTTCTAGTACCAGATGCTGCACAGAATTTTCTTGAATGCCTCCAATCCTAACCAACCTCGAGCCATCATCTAAGCTTGTGAGGTGGGCAAGGATTAAGGAGACACGTGATCACATTCTCCTTTACTCCTGGGACACCATGAAGTCTTAAAGTAGACTTAGTAGCTTCACACAGCACAGCACCTCAAGCAAACCTTGCGCACCGGTGCAGCTCAGTGGTTGAGCGTCGACCTATGAAACAGGTTCGATTCTCACTCAGGGCACATACTCGGGTCGAGGGCTCAATTCCAAGTTAGGAGGATATGCAGGAAGCAGCCGATCAATGTTTCTATCGCTCTCCCATTCCCTTTCTCTCTGAAATCAATAAAAATAACACACACACACCCCAAAACTTTTCTCCAGCCTGTCTGTCATAATCCATGGGGGAAAGGAGCACACAGTCCCAAGTTTCAAAGGAGAAGAGGGCTTGAAGCGTTCTCTTCCTTGTAGGGGGAGAGCTCCATCTCACTGCTCACCCATCATTTCACCCTATACTCAGATCCGAAGCTAAATGGTTCTGAATTTCAGTATATTTTCTAAATCCCAAACCTACCAGTGAATTTGCCCTCCGCCACTTCTTAGACAATTACCCCGTGTTTGTCTGTGGACCTGCGACTAGCCCTGCTTATTTTGCTGACCTGTCCTCTGCCGGACACCTTACTACTCGCTGGGTCTCTGGTACTGGTTCTTTCCGACAGTGCTAACTAGAGTTCCTCCCAGCCTCCTTTTCTCTTTGGCCTCATCAATGCTCCTCGGGATTATCTCCAAGGGGCCTGCACCCTGGGCTGCCAAAGTGGGCACCAAGAACTCTGTAAAGACTCCTTTAGGGAAAGAGAATCTGGGAGAATGCCCCATAGGAGAGTTGGAGGTACAAACAAATGTGGCAGTGAGGGCAGGAGAAACAAAAAGAAAACCTTCCTATAACATCCATTTGCTCAGGACAGAGTATAGGAACAGAATAAGTACTCATTAATCCCTTCTACCCCTGCTCCCTTAGCTTCCCAGAGAAATGAACACCTTAAGCAGTGTTCCTACTTTGACTCTGAGATTGAGACTATGACTCACATAGTAACTCACTGAGTTCAGTTACTGGGAGAAGTACCTTCACAGTGTCCCACACTGCTTACTGTAAATAGCACTTCAGAGCTTGCAAGGTTAGAGCAAGAAAATAATTTTAAATGTAGAAAACAAAAATGGGACATTTATTTATAACTCAACCCCTCACCCCCCCCCCCCTGCCGCCCCCAAGCTCCAAAACACTAAGCAATAGGGCAAAGGATTAAATAAAAACAGCGAGTTCCACCCTGGCCCTACTTCTCCAAGGCTTCGTGGTCAGGAATCTCTGCTGCGAACATCGGGCCGGCAGAGGACCCGTCAGCGACGCCTCCGGTCTGGACTCCTGCTGCGCCGGCGGCCACCTCTAGGAAAAAAGGAAGGGTGTTGTTGGGGGTGGGATGGGGGGGTCCATCAGGCAGACCTAGCAATGCCCTTTCTGTTTCGCTCATATTCCCTTCACCAAGGCAGTGCCTGCCGGTTCCACCTTACCTCCTCTTGCCCTTGGGTGGACCCCGAACAAAACACCAGTCCACGCTGATCGGCTGTCCCATCAGATCCTGGCCATTGAGTCCCTCCATCGCAGCCTGGGCCTCCTTGTATGTCTCATACTCAACTAGAGTATACCCCTAGGGCAAGCGAAAGAGGCTCTCAAAACCCTGCCCCACCAAGCCGTTCCCTATTAACTTTAAACAACGCACACCACACATCCCTGCTGTGCACACAACAGGGTTTGTCGGTTCCTGTCTCGGCGGCGTCCAACAAACTCCATTTCCAATGTCATTTGATTTCAACTTTGCTCCTGGCCGACCAGCGCCAGCGCCGGAGGTGTGCCCCCGCTGTCTAAGGGGGACGGGGGCGTACCTTCAGGTACCCCGTGCGCCTGTCCAGGTTGAGGTGGATGTTTTTTATTTCCCCGTACTCTGCGAACTTGTCATGGATGTCCTCTTCCGTGGCTTCCTCGTGGACCCCAGTGACAAAGAGGATCCAGCCTTCAACAGCTGCGGGGAAGCGAGGGCGGTGAGCACAGGGAGAGAAGCCTGAAGACCCCGGCGGCAGGGTGAGCGCGACTGCGGACCTCGGCCCCCTCTCCTGCCCCGCAGCTCCCTGCAGACCCCCCCCCCCGCCCGCAGGCCCGCCTACTCACATCGCTGGGGCCCCGGCTCGTCGCCATCCTGCTCCACGCTGTCATAATCCTCCCGCATCCGCGCTCGAGAGCCCTCTTCTAGGGAACACGCACGAGATCACCGGACAGCCCCCTTTCCCACGGTCCCCCGGGCAAGGGCACGGGGCCTCCAGAACGAACTCCATTTTCTTCGCACTCACCGGAGCCAAAGCCGCGGCCCTTCCGTTTCTTCGCCTTTTCCTTCAGTTTGTGGATGCTCTCTGTTAACCCCACGAGTGAAAGAATAAGTGCCAAAGGTGGCACGTAGGACAGCGGTCTCTTTCCCCAGACATTCTGACCGCGGAGCCCGCCGGCCCCGGTCCCTCCCGGCCCCGCCCCCACGCCGCCGCCGGGGGCGGGGTCTGCAGGCCCGGCAGCCCGCTGCCCCGCTCCCCGCCTCCCCGCCGGCAGGAAGGGGAACTGTTGCCCTATTACGTCCTCCTCTCGCACCTTCCCCGCTTCCCGCAGCCGTCCTCACCGTCCCCATCCTCATCCATGGCGAAATCCTCGCCGCCAGCCTCGTGAAGATCCAGCACGTCCGCCATCTTGCCTCCCTGCAACCCGCGTCGGTGCCGCGCAGGATCTAAGCGCCCCTGGGAAGCTGTCGCAGAGGGGAAAGGTCACCAGTCCAGCTGACCAATCAAAAGCTTTCTCGAAGTCCCGCCCTAAGACGCGGTGAAAATACGCACGTGGAGGCGGGCCTAGTCCGGGAGGAGCCGGAAGTACCCAAGTAGCCATCTTGAGCAGGTCGGAAGCCGGAAGTGCCGGTAGTCATCTGGAGCAGGTCGCGATCTGAAAGCTGCAACTGGGCGGGGCACGCGCCGACTGCGAGTCAATGGCTTCCTCTTATCCGCGGCAACGGAGGAGAGACACTGCGGGCAGGGGAGCCCAGCATGATTTTTTTTAGCGGAGGGTTGCCTTCTATCTCTCACTCATACTAGGAAAGTTTTTTTCTTTCAAAACTTCCTGTTCCGAGGAGCAGCAGGATCTGTGATGTGAGCATTAAAAAAAAAGAAAAGAAAAAAAAAATTCATTCCGCAACACTGCCTCGAACTGCGCATGAATTTCTCCAAGAAACTAGCAGACCTGGTTGTCTGTGCAGTTCTTTTGGTGAGACACATACCGACTTTTTCTCTTTGTAAGGTTCATCCCCAACTTTCCCCACCACCTCGGGGGAATTAATTAAAGATCACGGCTTTAAACAAAATAGGGGCTTTAGCTTCTTGGAGTTTGCGGCGGGTTTCTTCGCTTTTAAAAACCTAGGAGCTGAGCCCGGCTGGTGTGGCTCGGTGGTTGCACGCCCACCCATGAACCAAGCGGTCACGGTCACGGGTGGGATTCAGGGACAGCGCACCTGCCTGGGTGGCGGCTCAACATGTGGTCTCTCCTGGAAAGTGCTCCAGGTGCATTTGAAAAAAAATGTGTATTCTGCTGCTGTGGGGTGAAGTGCTCTGAAGATACCAATTAAATCCATGTGGTCGAGTGTGCCATTGAAGACTGCCCTCTCCTTGTTGATTTCCCATCGGATGACCTATCCATTCATGTGAATAGGGTATTACCATCCCCTATGCAGGGGTTCTCAACCTGTGGGTCGCGACCCCTTTGGCAGTCCAACGACCCTTTCACAGGGGTCGCCCAAGACCATCCTGCATGTCAGATATTTACATTCCGATTCATAACAGTAGCAACATTACAGTTATGCAGTAGCAACGAAAATAATTTTATGGTTGGGGTCGCAACATGAGGAACTGTATTTAAAGGGCCAGAAGGTTGAGAACTGCTGCTACTGGGACTGTACTGTCAGCCTTTCCTTTCATGGCCATCAGGATTTGCTTTACATACTTAGGTATTCTTGTGTTGGGTGCATAAATGTTTATAAATGTTACATCCTCTTGTTGGATGGCTCCCTTTATCATTAGGTAGTGTCCTTATTTGCCTCTTACTGTAGTCTTTGTTTTAAAGTCTATTTTTCCCTGGCCAGTGTGGCTCATTTGGTTGTGCAGTGTCTTGTGCACCGAATCAATTCCCATCAGGACACATACCCAGGTTGCAGGCTGGGGGGGAGGGGGGCAGCACGCAGGAGGCATTGATGTTCTGCTCTCACATTGATGTTTTCCTCTCTCCCTTCCTTTCTGTCTGGGAATCAATTAAAAATCTTTATAAAAAAATAAAGTCTATTTTGTCAGATATAAGTATTGCTATTCCAGCTTTTCTTTTCCTTTCCATGTGCATTAAATGTCTTTTCCATCGCTTTACTTTTAGTCTGTGTGTATCTTTCATTCTGAGGTAGGTCTCTTTAAAAAGACTCCCATACTTTTGGTTGGCGTATTTAAGTCATTTATATTTAAAGTGATTATTGATAGGTATGTATTTATTGCCTTTTTATTTTTGTAAAACTATGTCCTGCTGTTGTTTCTCCTCCTCTTCTTCCTCTTCTTCCTTCTTTTCTCCCTCCTCCCCCTTCTTTTTCTCCTCCTCCTCCTCCTCCTTCTGGAAAGCCCTTTAACATTTCTTGTAATACTGGTTTGGTGGTAACAAACTCCTTTAGCTTTTCCTTGTCTGGAAAGCTCTTTATTCTCCTTCAATTTTAAATGATAGTCTTGCTGGGTATAGTAGCCTTAGTTGGAGGTCCTTGCTTTTGATCACTTTGACTATTTCTTGCCAGTCCCTTCTGGCCTGAAATGTTTCTGTTGAGAAATCAACTAACAGTCTTATGGGAAATCCCTTGTAGGTAACTAACTGCCTTTCTCTTGCAGCTTTTAAGATTCTTTTTCTATCTTTAACTTTGTCATTTTAATTATGATGTGTCTTGGTGTGGGTTTCTTTGGGTTCATCTTCTTTGGAACTCTTTGCACTTCCTGGACTTGTGTGTTTTTTTCCTTTACCAGGTTAGAGAAGTTTTGGGTCATTATTTTTTCACGTAGGTTCTCAATCCCTTGCTTACCCTCTTCTTCTGGTACCCCTATGATGCCAATATTGTTATGCTTCATGTTGCCCCAAAGGCCCCTTAAATTATCACTTTTTAAATTTTTTTATTTTTGCTGCTCTAATTTGCTGCTTTTTTCTATCTTGTGTTCCAAATTGCTCATTCAAATCTCTTCTTTATCTAACCTACTTTTTTCCCCCTTCCAGTGGTTATTTCAGATATTGCATTCTTCATTTCTCACAGATCCTTTTTAATGGTTTCTATGTCCTTTTTCATGCTGTTGAGCATCCTTATGATCATTACTTTGAACTCTGAATCTAATAAATTGGTTGCCTCCATTTCATTTAGTTCTTCTTCTGGAGAATTCTCTTATTCTTTCACTTGGGGCCTGTTTCTTGTTTGTTTGTTTTTGTCTCCCCTATTTTGGCTATCTCTTTGCGTTTCTATGTATGAGATAGATCTGCTATGACTTCCAATCTTGGTAGGGTGGACTTATACATTAGGTGTCCTATGGGACCCGTGGCTCAGCTCCCTGATCCTCTGAGCTGGGTGCTCTAGGAATGTTCCTTGTGGGCATTAAGTGGGTCCTCCTATTGTAATTGAGTCTTTGTTGCTATTGGCTTCTTCGTGCATGGGATCAACCTCAAGCTGGCTGACTGTGAGGCTCAACCCCCAACACAGTATGCAAGCTGCTATGCAGGTCCTGATCACATAAAGCAGAACTTGCCTCAGAAGCATGGTGCCACCTAGTTGTCCCTGTGGATATACTGCTTGAGAAGCTTATTGGATGTTGCTCTGTTGTTTTCTGAATCTGGCCACTGGGTGCATTGGTTCTGGGCCTCTTCAGAGGGACTCTAGTGCAGATCAGTGTCAGACGCTGCCTGTGACTGGCCCTGGGCAACTCGTTTGGAGCTATCAGTGATCTGAAACTTATGGTTCCCTTTGCTGAACCTGGGGACCTATGGAGAGCACCAAGCTGTGCACCTAAGCTGGCTTTTACCAGCACTTTACCTGGGACAGGTCAGCAAAAGTCTCAAAGAATCCAGAGGTCCACCTCCGCCTGTAGTCCCCGTTAGGGTTAGTCACTGAAAGAGCCGCGGCTGTACTTCTCAGCAGGCATAAGCCCCATGGGGTGGGGCGAGAGGGATTCCAGCAAGTGGGCTATTACTTCTCCCCAGGCTGATGCCGCTTGAGGCGATGCTCTGCCTGAGAGAGATGGCTTCTGCAGTCTGGGAGAATGACTCAGCGCACAGTTCCTGGTGGCTGATCCTTCAGCTCTCCCCAGAACCACCAATCTCACTTTCCCTCCCTCCACTGGAACCCAGGGGTAGTGGCTGCAAAGGAAATTTTGTGGTTTGGCCCTTTAAGAGGGTATCTGCATCTCTAGTCTTCTCTTCCTGGTAGACGGTGACCCTGCTGCTTTTCACACCTGGATGTTATCTGGGAGCCTTTCCTGGTTCTGGTGCTGCAGGCTGGGGAGCCCTGCTTGGGGTTCAGATCCCAGACTTCTCAGGGGAACCCCCACCAGCTGAGATATCCCTCTGGAACTTCAGCTGCCACCTATAGGAGCCCAGCCAGCCCTCTCATGCCTCCATACTTCCTACCAGTCTTGATGTGGCTCCTTCTGTAAGCCCTCGGTTATAAGGCTTCTCTCCAGCTAGTCTTGAGTTGGTTATTCAGAATGATTTTTCTATAAGTTAGTTGTAATTCCAGGTTAGTTCTGGGAACAGGTCAGTGTAGCTTCCACCTCTAATATTTTTAAGACATCATGCCAGCGGTTAGGGAAGATACAAGAGATCTGTTTGACTTCACCACTCTCCATGGGATTCTTCATGGGTTCCAGATGCCTCATAGGCCAAAGCAAACAAAGACATAACTGCTTCTCACATGTCCCGGGAAGAGAAGCACAGCCATTAAGGATTCTAGAAAGAAACACGACAGTAGCATGGAGGATGTCAAGAGTGAAGGCAGAACCTGGCTGGGTAGCTCACTTGGTTGGAGTGTCGTCTTGATGTGGGGCCCCAGGGAGGAGCATGTATGGAAAATGGGTTTATTTTGAATATATGAGTTCAAAGAACTTGTGCCATATTCAGGTGGTGATGTCCAACATATGGAAATACAGATATAAGAGCTCAAAACAGGTTGGAGTAGAGAAATAGATTTGAGAATTGTGTGTATGATAGAGTTTAGACCACCATAGTGGGTGAGACTGCAAGTGGAACTGAGTAGAACTTGAGAAAGAACTAAGAACAAAATCCAGGCTTCTCAAATGTCTGGAGAAGGGGAGGCAGGAGGCTTCCCCCCAGCAGTACAATCTAATCTCTACCACCCCAAAAATATTAATAAAAATTATGTTTTTGTATATATGTAAAAGAGAGGGTCATTTTATAACTCCTCTGATACAAAAGGTTTGAAGAGTCAATCTGGCACACTAGACAAAAAACTATTTTAATTGTATAAAATTATACATATAAAATACATAGAAAGTACTAAAAAGATAAGTAAAATCTTTAACACCAAAAGTATACAGATCAGGGAACAATTTTTCTCAAGTTCTTCGGGATCTTACTGGTTGGTATTTGAGAAAAATAGTAAATCCAGGAGATGCAAAGATAAGTCCTTCCCACAACTCACACCCTTAACACTTCCCAGAGAAAGGAGCGTAGAAATGAAGGTTTATGATATCTGGATTATAAATATCAGTAAAATCTGAATAGACACACCTGTTGCTGAACTCAGGAGCGCCTGAGCCACCCCTACATGTATTCCATGGAATGCAGAGAAGGGGCTTGGAGAATTCAAGGAAGTCCCTTTCATACCTTTGATCCTATAAACGGTTTCAAAAGAGAGAAAGCTCGCTTTCATCTTATCCCTATCTGATCCAAAAGAGAATATTTGTGGCCTGTTTCCTAACCTATTTCTGAAAGCAATGTGTCTAATCATTAAAACATTAAACTTCCCAAGCTCAGTTTAGAAAGTGCACTGAGCTACAATATTGTATAAAGGAGACTACAGAAACAAGGGGGGAATATATCTTAGAGAGATCTACAAAAAATTCTCCCAAAGGTGAGTGTTTTCCCTGTACTCCAGATCATTCCTCTCCTGTTCCACCCAGGAGAGTGGTGGGGAAGAGAAAGTATTAAAAACACAATAGCTCATCACTGATTCTCTTTCCCTTCCTGCAGTCTCCCAACATTCTATTTAGGAAGTGCCACAATGCTAAAGTGTCATCTGATTTACCTGATCAATTCATGCTCTAATAATCAACGTGGAGAAAGAGGAAAGAAAACAAATGTGGATCTAAGGTGTGAACATCTAAGGTGGTAGACAGCAGCAACTTTTGTGGCAGTGAGAGGAACGTGGCCGTCATCAAATAGGCCAGGTCATCTTTCCAAAGAGCAAAACGATGGCAGGAGAGTGAGGGGGGAAATATGTTTTGCCTTCTACCAAGCTCTGCAGGCAGGAAGGTCTGAATGTGGGGCTTCACTAAGCTAGGGGAGCCGGGGTGCAGGAGCAAAAGGGAACATTGAAAGATAAGCAACTTCAACCCTGATTCCTCCTGTAATGTAGACTACATCCAGAAATCCGGACTATGGTATGGCCTCTATGGCCAGAAGCAATTTAGGTGACAGACCCTTGTGAATTGTGTTTATAATTCCTCTCTCCTTCCTCGGCACTTTCTCAGGAATGACTTTAAAAATGAGAAGCCAGATCTGCAGTTCCCACCTCGTACCAATTGGAGTCAGAGGGGGGGAGTAAGGTAGTGGTGAAGAGGCGTGGTGTAGGTTAGGGGATACCATTACTGGGGGAGCAACTTGGTACCAAGTAGGCCCAGCTCAAGATAAACCAAAGCTGAAGGCTTCATGTTCATAACCTATTTGAGTCTAAGAGAAAGCAGGGATGGGACGGGGGGACAGAGTCCTTATTCAAGCTCTCTGTTATTGTAAAAGAAGGAGACATGAACAGTTAATCCTGTGCTACTGAAACGACTACACAGAATCTCGGGGAATGTCAAAGCCAGCAAAGCTCCAAAGGCAGCCTGCTCTTCTTGTAAAGTGGAGCGGAGATGTTTCATGAAATGAAAGTCCATCAAAAAAAAAAACTAGAAGAAAAGGGGTCTCTTAGCCAAAAGGAATCCAGGTGCAGAATTTATACATACATATGTATATATATATATGCATATGTATATTTTTAAAGTATAAAACTGGGAAAGTATGTACAGAAATCATACGAAATCTTAGGAAGGGCATATTAAAATGGGCCTGGAGAGGGCGGAGCTCTGTGGGTGGATGCCTAGCAGTTGGAAGAGTGCAAGTTGCCCAGCTGCCCAGCAGCCAGCATGAGGATATCTTTCTTCTCCTTGTGGAAGCGCAGCTCCTTGCCTGCCAGCCGGGCTTCATCCAGCTCCCGCTCAGTGGAGGCCAGCTCTCTAGACAGCGCCCCTGGCACACTCTGCTCCCGGCTCACCCAGTCCAGTGCCATTTGGTGACGAATGTCATCATCCAGGGCCCGGTGTGAATAGTGAGCCAGCACTTCCTAGGGAGGGGAAGGAAACGTGAAGGTCACTGGCAAGGTCAAGGCTCTCACCACACCGACCCAACTGGGACTGGGAACTCAGCCTTGGAGTCCTTGGTGAGGTCAGCACTGAAGCCTCTAAGAAGATTGTTCAGAGGAATGTCCTTGTGGGGGAAGCAAGGGAAGCAACAGAATCACAGCTAAGAGTTTAACAGAAAAGATAACAGGAGCGAAGTGGGACTTTAAGCGAGGCTTTCAGTACTCACAGCCTGGTGTCCAGAGGCTGATCCTTTCTAACACAACAGCCATCTCAAAATAGTCCCTCTGCCAGGCTCCCCTCCCCCATGGGATCCATACCTGCCGAGAGCACTGGCGTTCCCTCATGGCCTTAAGGCTGCCATTCCAGTGCAGCAGCTGAAAAACTGTCATTAGCTCCTGGGGAAGAAAACATGAAGTGATTTAATGCTGGGAGGTGGCATCACAATGACATGGGTAACCCTTCCCAACATGCACTTGCAGAAGCATCTCTTAGACCAACTCTCACATGCCCTTGGGGGAAGGAAGGATTTACACTTGGAAAAATAGTTTAGCCCTGGCCACTGTGGCTCAGCTGGTTGGGCAATGTCCTATGCACCATAAGGTTGCTGGTTCCATTCCAGGTCAGGGCACTTTCCCCAAGCTGCAGGTTTGATCCCTGGTCAGGGTGTCTATGAGAGAGAGAGGCAAATTGTCAATGTTTCTCTCTCCATAGATGTTTTTCTCTCTCTCTCCCTCTCCTTTTCTCTCTCTCTAAAGAATACAGCCCTAGCTGGTTTGGCTCAGTGGATAGAGTGTCAGCCCTTAGACTGAAAGGTCCCAGGTTGGATTCCGGTCAAGGGCACATACCTCAGTTGCTGGGTCCATTCTAGGTCATGGTTGGGTCAAGTGTGGGAGGCAACTAATCAATGTGTCTCTCTCACATCTATCTCTCTGTCTCTCCCCCTCCCTTTCACTTTCTTTAAAAAATAAATAAATAAAAATAAAAGCAGTGTTTCAAAAAATATTTTTAGAGCACTTTATCGTTTATTTGTAGGTTAGAACTCATATTAAAACTGTTGATTTGAATGATATAATTATATATTGACTTCTGATCAGTAAATGCTTTGAGGATTAAAGGAAAAGTACTATATACATAGCGCTTCAACAAAGCACCTTAATTTTAGTTGTCAGTTTATAATAGGATCTTCCAAAATATTGCATGAAGGAAAGAAAATGTTTATCATCTACTATGTGTTCTTTTTTAAAATTTATTATTATTATTGAGTATTAAGATGTCCCCATTTTTCCCTCCATTGCCTTCCTCCACCCTGTTCTGGCTCTGCTCCAGGCCTTCACCACCCTATTGTTTGTGTCCATAGGTAATGCATTTATGCAAATAAGTTCTTTAGTTAATCTCTTCCTGCCACCCCCCTTCCTTCCCTTGGAGATTTGTCAGTCTGTTCCATGTTTCCATGCCTCTCCCTTCCTTCCCAGTTGAGTATCAATGTGTTAGGGATTAGTAGGAGAGCGTGCACTTGCACTCACACACACACACACACACACACACACACACAGTTGACCCAAGCTGTTAGAGCCAGGGAAGTAGACTGAAGAAGAGTACCTGGAATTCCAACATTGACTTGCCCTTGTTGGATTCCAGCATGAATCGGAAGGCACCAATCCCAGTATTTGGGTTGTCAGCTTCCTCCCTGTTGCCCTGTAACAGAGGAATAGATGAAGGTTTTCTTTTAAAAAAAAAAAAATAAATATTTTATTGATTTTTACAGAGAGGAAGGGAGAGGGATAGAGAGTCAGAAACATTGATGAGAGAGAAACATTGATCAGCTGCCTCCTGCACACCTCCTACTGGGGATGTGCCCGCAACCAAGGTACATGCCCTTGACTGGAATCGAACCTGGGACCCTTCAGTCTGCAGGCTGACGCTCTATCCACTGAGCGAAACTGGTCAGGGCGGATGAAGATTTTCTATTCAAATTATCCCCTCACACAGTACTGTCCAATAGAAACATAATTAGTACAAAATATGTCAATTTTAATAGCATATTTTATTTAACTTAACATATGCAAAATATTATTTCAACTGTAATTAGTATAAAAATTATTAATGAAATATTTTTATTTTTCTTGTATTAAGTTTTCAAAAGCTGATGTCTCATGCTTAAGCACAACTCAGTTCATAGGAGCCACATTTCAAGTGTTCATTAACTAAATGTGGCTCGTGGCTATTCTGCTGGTCATCACCCTAGAGGACTCCAAAGTTATCAGACATTTTAACTCAGGTGGCAGGGAAGGTCAATGTGATCATCCCTATCGTACAAAGGAGAACACTGAGATGCAGAGAAGAGCCCTGATTTAGCCAAAATAACAGAGTGAGTTCAGCTTGTGGGGTTGGACTAGACTAGAGAGCAACTGGGCAAATGCATTTTATTTTTAAATATACTGTTATATTGTAAATCAGAAGACGTCTTAATCAATAAGCCAAATTTATTTGGAGTCTTTTTCATTTCGTTAGTGCTAGCAGGCCCAGAGGAAATATTGCTTCTCACATTCTGGGGCCCAACATGGCAGAAGTCTTTCCTATTTATACGTTTTTCAGCTCTTTGTCTCCCATATTTGGAACGAGACTTCCAGACCTTCTGAGAAAAAGTCCTGTGTGCTGGGACAGGGCCGTGAGACCACGTCTCAAGGCCTGGCCTGGCGCCAGCACTGACAGCTCTGTCTGGGACATAGTTTATAGCATCTCTGGAGTGGGAGTAGTCTTATTTTCCCTATTATTTAAGCAACCAAACGTATACAGAAGCCAGAATAGCAGAGTTAAAATTTTAAACAGCAGTTTTTACCCAAGATGGAGGTTACTATGCTTCAATGCTTTTTAAAAATTGATTTCAGAGAGGAAGGGAGAGAGAGAGAGCTAGAAACGTCCATTATGAGAATCATTGATCAGCTGCCTCCTGCAGAGCCCACAAGTGGGGCATGTCCCCTTACCGGGAATTGAACTGTGACCTCCTGGTTCATAGGTTGATGCTTAACCACTGAGCCACGCTGGCCAGGCTGGGTAAATGCATTTTAAAGGGAGACAGTAGGAGCCATAAGTATGGCAAATTCTGGGTAGCATTTTGGCCTCCTGAACATTTACCTTATGTGTCTTCTACTGGTGACCTGAGGCTGCAGGGCTAGAACAAATACATCATCCTACCTGTACTAAGCATAGTGTGTGCAAAAAAAACAATACAATATAGAAGTTAAGAGCATGGACTGAAGCTCCTAATAGTCTTGTGGCCTTGGTAAAGTTATTTAACCATCTGTTTCTCAGTTTCCCCATCTGTAAAATGGGAATAATCATAGCTCTACCTTATAGGATGGTTTTGAGAATTAATTAAGTTAAAACATTTTTGATTTAAAAAGTAATAAATCTGGTTTAAAATTCCAATCATATACAATGTGGGTGCATAACTGTACTGGACCTGGTGTTCAGTTACACAATCTAAATTCACACTGGTATTTGCTCTGGTTTGGTGCTATTTAGTGATAATTTAGTGATAATTAGTTAGTGAGCTCTGGCTGGGCAGCTCAGAGTGTCATCCTGATATGCCAAGGTTGCGGGTTCAGTCCCCAGTCTGGGCACATATAAGAATCAACCAATGCATGCATAAATAAGTAGAACAATAAATTGATTTTTCTCTCTCCCCTCCTCTTTCCTCCTTCCTCTCTCTAAAAAAAAAGAAAAGAAAAGAAAAGAAAAGAAAAGAAAAGAAAAGAAAAGAAAAGAAAAGAAAAGAAAATGAAAAAATACTATGGAGAATAATTCCAGGTCCTGGGGCTGGCTGGCACTTCCAAAATAAGGGTATTGGTGGTGACTAATAAGAGTATTGGTTTGTTGGTGATCTTTTTGTCAGTCTGATCTAGGAAAATAAGACCAAGAGACTACTGGGAACACAGGGACCCAACTTTCTCCTCCTGCTTCCTGAGAAGTTGCTTGCTCTTTCTAGCCAGTTCCACACCATACACCCCAGCTCTCAACATAAGAACTTTTATTCTGCTCTCTTTGAGGAAGGGAACAGGGTAGAGGTCAGGAGCCAATCAAGTTATACCCAAATTCAGTTTATTGTGGGGCACTTTATTATGGAGTTTTACTGTATTTATATCACACCTAAAATAATGCATTTAGTAAGAACACCATAAGGGCTAGCAAACTATTATTATTTATTTTCCTTGTGTTAGAATCAGTAAGTCAGAACTACTCAAGATCATCCCATATTGTTTTGTGGCTCATGAGAAACAATCATGCCACATGTAGCTAATTTTTGTGGTGAAGCAAAGATCACAAAATTTGGATTTAGAAGTGAAAAGCTAGAAGGAGGAAGGAAACAGGTAATCTTCACTGTTAGGATTGAGGGCTCTGAAGCAAGCAACCATTTTAATTTTTGCCTATAATTGTTCAATATGATACCTTACTCAGTACCTTCAACATTTTCCATGATATGGCACTGAGACAATAATGATATCTGTACAGCTAACTGGGAATTACAGAGAAAACTGTTGGCAGAGTGGCCTGCCAGCAGAGGCTGTGGGGCAGAGGAACCCATCTGCCTAGGCCCTCTGAGAGGATCAATAGCATGGCACATCTGTGACCCATCTGGAGTACACCAGAGTGGCAGAGCACACCAGTTGGGAAATTCTAACTCAAACGACACTTATACACTTCCCATGGCTAGAAATGAACTCCATTTATTCAATAAACATTAAGTCACAGGATACTTGGTAAGGAGTAGGAAAGGTCTCTTTCTGTCTCTGAATGTAATTGTGTTTGAATGTCTGGACACATTCGTGGCCATCTTGAACCCTGAGGGGAGACTGCCCAAGGACAAAGCCAACATCTAGAGGATGGCTGAGTGGAAATGGAAAGGATTTGGGCCAGATGATGACATTCTTGATCCATAGAATCAACCAGCCCTGAAATCTGCTCTACTTCTGAACTTCCTGCCTGTCATGTTAGATAATACATTTCCTTCTGTTACTTATTCCCTTAAATCAATTTGAAGTGATATTTTCTATTACCGGCTCTAATGGCATCTAAAGAGATAACATGTGCTGAGTGCTTGAATATATTCTCTTTTATCCAATAATCCCATGTGATAGACATAATTGTTATCCTATTTTACAGATGAGGAAACTGAAATTTAGATTAAGTAATTTGCTCAAAGTCACATAGCTAGTAGAATCATAATTTCAAAACAAGAATCAGAGCCCCTGGTCACAAATCCTCTTTCTATCATCCAAATTAATGTTTTGTTTTATAGCACATTAGGTAATGAGTGAAAAATATACTTCCTTAATTTTAATTGGCTTAGGTTAATATAAAAATGTTGTCTCCCCCTACAGATTCTGCTGACTGAGATAAAGAGTAATGGGAGAAGAACAGATGGAGCCTAGGTAACAAAGAGAAGCCAACTTATGATTTAAAGTGCTCTACACAGCCCTGGCTGGTTTGGCTTAGTGGATAGAATGTCGGCCTGTGGACTGAAGGGCCCTGGGTTTGATTCTGGTGAAGGGCACATGCCTGGGTTGTGGGCTTGATCCCCAGTGGGGGCATGCAGGAGGCAGCTGATCAATGACTTCCTCTCATCATTGATGTTTCTATCTCTCTCTTCCTCTGTGAAGTTAATGAAAAATATTTTTAAAAATTTAAGATGGAGAAACAAGATGGCGGCATAGGGTAGACACCGCATATGCAGCTGTGAACAACTATTTCAGAAAAACCACGAAAAGAACACACGGACACCCCTCGCACCCACAGGACGGCTGGCTGAGTGAAAATCCTACAACCAGAGAAGAGTCTGAGACTCAGAGCAGCAGCGGAAGCAAAGTACAGAGGTACGGAGGCGCG
>PVJC01001665.1:0-89905 GCA_004026665.1 Murina feae | reverse complement strand
AAAAAGCTAAAAGAGTTCATCACCACCCAACCAGTATTATATGAAATGCTGAAAGGTATCCTTTGAGAATGAGGAAGAAGAAAAAGGAAAGTAAAAATTATGAACAACAAATATATATCAACAAGTGAATCTAAGAATCAAGTGAATAAAAAATCTGATGAACAGAATAAACTGGTGAATAGAATAGAATCAGAGGCATTGAATGGAGTGGATGGACAATTTTCGGGGTTAAGGGTGTTGGGGGTGCGTGAAGAGAATGGACAATAATTGTACACCTATGGATGAGGAGAGTGGGGGGGCAAGGACAGAAGGTGGGGTGGGAACTGGGAGGAGGGGAGCTATGGGGGAAAAAAGAGGAACAATTGTAATAATCTGAACAATAAAGATAAATTTAAAAAAAAATAAAAAATAAATCAGGAAAAACTATATGGAAAATATGATGCAATTTTATGTAAAAGAAAAAAGTTAGTACATAGACACACACAATAGAGAAGAAAAGACAGGTGTAATTATAATTTTTATTTTTCTCTTGAGGTATTTTCGAAACTGTCTAAACCATGTATATATTCCTCTTATAAACGAGAGTAACTGTCACCAAAAAAACTCTCCCTTATCACCAAGATGGAATCTGTTCTATTTTACTTGTTCTTCTAATGTTTACCATATTTTGTTCTATGTCATAATTATCTCCTCTTATATCTGACTTCCCTGTTAGAGTGCAAACCAGTTGCAGGATGGACCACATCTGTGAGCCTTAACAAGTGTTCACGAAGGCTATATTGTGCTTCAGCTAAAAACAGTAAGGCACACTAGGCTAATTTCACTTAGAGCACAGGACCTTTGTCTCTTAAATAAACTCCTGTTGAATCCACAACAAAAACTAATATATGTACTAAATACATCTACCAACATTATAGTTCTTTTAACTAGATGTATTCAAGACTAAAAGTTAAGATCTTCAAGTAGCACTTGTCTGAGGCCAGCAGACCAGCACCTTGCCAGACCTAGCCAAGTAGAAAAGTCTACAATTTTATCTCGAATTGAAAGTCCCAATTTAATGGTTACCTTCCTCAATTTACAAGAAAGGTGGCTGTATTTCAATTAGTTCCCAGGCATGTTTCATACCTTAGCCCAGGCTTTATGAGTTGTTTCTAGCTTCTAAACTTTTCAGAACATTGTACCACTCTGCATTTGTCTGCAGAGTACATTCATATCTACTACCAGTTGGACTCTCACTTCAATCCAGTGTAACTGGCACAGTATTATCTTTCCCACTTACAGAACATGATTCTGAATGAAATTAAGAGGCTTAGAGATATAATTTTAGTCATTACCTAGTGAGACTCAAAACAGAGTTCTCTTGAATCCAAAATCCTGGATTTTCCCATTATACTACATGTCCTCGCAAGAAAAAAAAAAGGAATTTAGTTTGTAAACACTATTAAACTAGAGCCATAATGAACTCTCCAGCCTATAAAACACCTGCTATAATATTGCCCCTGAATACATACTAAGCAAACAGAAACCACAGCTACAGAGAAACTGATTCATAACCAACATTGCACGAAGTCATCTTCCCCTAAGTACTATTTAAAAATAAGACTTTTTTCATGCTCCAAAGCACTATCAGATATTAATTTTGTAGTTTAGTTTATAATAAGCCAGAAAATTCTAAATTCAGCTTTACAGTACATAAACATACTAACTTCTGTGGACCCAGTGACCTAATATGTAAAATAAGGATATATAATAAACAAGGTTATTCTGAGTATTATTAATCCTTACTTGCTAACTAGCAAAGAGTTTGGCAAAGAGTAGACTTATTAATGTTATAAATGTTAACCTCAGTATTTCACTGATTCTAAGATGGCAAGACATTTTCTCATCTTTTAAAAACTCTGAAGTCAAAATGTGTCTTAAAAACGATGTGTCACCCTGGCAATGTCATTCAGTTGGTTGGAACATCATCCCATACACAGAAAGATTGAGGGTTTGATTCCCAATCAGGGGATATGCCCAGATTACAAGTTTAATCCTCCCACTGGCCACGAAGGGGAGGCAACCAATGTTTGTCTCTTACTCCAATGCCTGTCTCTCTTTCTCTTTCTTTCTCTCTCTCTCAAATGAGATGAGACATGGAAAAATGCTTCACAGACTTTTGGTTAAAGTATAAAATGTTGGCACCTGGCTATAAAGCAAGACCTGTTCTTAGGCTGAAGAAACTGCAAGGAGGCTAGTTGCTAGGGAGAGGAAGCTGGGTGCTGCTATGTGACAGTGTTTGAGACTGGGCTGGGCTGTGGGCCGCATTTTGCACCATGAGGTCTCAGCAGCTTTGGCTGTGATTTGGTGGGCTGTTGCTCTGGGGTGGTGGCAGGGCCTGTGTTCCACTTAGGGGAAGCCAAGTGTTGCTCTGTCAGCACCAGGTCCACAGTGCCGTTTCTCTGTAAATGGCCAGTGCAGGTCATGGCAGCTCCTGCATTAAGCATTTGTCCCCTGGTGGTCAGTGTGCGTCATAGAGACTGGTCAGGCAATTGGAGGGACACTTAAAGAGGATCCAGATATGTACAGATACTTAGGGTGACTAGTTCAATGCCTCACCCACAGCGAAGTACTTAATAAATGTCTATGGAACTGATCACATCCTCTTTGTTAATAAGTTTCAGAATACTTAAGCCTCTCTCCTCAGCTGAGAGAAAAAAGGGACTATCAAATAATAAAAGTTACTACAACTTAAAAGAAATTTCACACATATGATCTCACTTAAGAATTTAATTATCAACTCTATGAGGTACATTGAATAGATAGCAATATCTCATTTTTTAATTGTGGCTTAAAAGTTTAGAGGCTTGCCAAAAGTTTTCTAAGAATTCAAACTCAAGTCTAATTACAAATCTCGTATTTTTGGTTTACAAACTTCTACCCTTCTGCTCCTCCCTCAGTTTCATTCCTACAAACTTTTCACCCTAATGTGGCTCCATCTCCCTCCTTAGCCTCATCATGACCCATGTTTTCCCTAGCTCTATGCACACCAGCTATGCATGCCTTCTTTCAACTCCTCCTCCACGCTACAAGGCCTTTGCACATACTATTTCCTCTGACCAGACATTCTTCTCCTTCCTTCACTTGCTTAAGGGCTCCTCTTCTTCCAGATTTCTGTTCAATCTTCACTTTACTAGGTAAGGCTTCTATGACCTAGTAGGTAACTTTCCCTATCACACGTTCTCATAACAACATACACTCTCCTTTATACAACAAATCACAGTTGCATTTTATCAGTTTGTATGACTCTCCTTTGATTAATGTCTAGTTCCCTCACTAATCTATACAACTTCCAAAAAGGCAAGGGATTTTTTAAAATCGTAATTCTGTTCCAAGTGCCTGGAACAACAGCTGTTGAAAGGATGAATAAATGAAACCTTTTGTACTCTTAAGCTCACTAAATCATCCCCACCAGCTCACTTTCAGCTGCTAAATCTTGTATTCTGCTTTATAGGGAAATCAGTTATCATCTCTTCCAACTCCCACCTCATCTTGACCTTCCTCTTCTTACAGATTCTTTCCCTTTTTGCCCCAAACATTCAGATTTCCTATTTTATAAGAGACCACTCTCATCCCTTCTCTTCATAGCAAAGCTTCTCAATGCAGTCTATACTTGCTAATTCCACGTCTTCAATTCCCAAATATACCAGGGTGTACCAGTTAATAATGAGGATTTTTTCAATAGATGGAGTTACACATATGTTGATATATATGCAATTTGATATGTATGCTATTTTGTTGTATTCACAACAAGCTTCAAAACTTCATATGTCAAATTTTCTGAAGGTGTTAACATCATAGATATTTTTATGCTTAAAAATGTTGAATTTCGTGCCAAAAAAAGAGCGTTTGCAGGAAGTTTTAATTACTTTATTTTGAAGAAAGGTGCTGCTGAAGACTTTGGGAAGCTTATAGTGAACATGCTCCATCTCAAGATACTTGTGAACGCTGGTTTAAACGCTTTAAAAGTGATGATTTTTATGTGAAAGACAAAGAACGTCCAGGTCAACTGAAAAAGTTTGAAGACCAACAATTTACAAGCATTATTGGATGAAGATGCATGTCAAACTCAAAAACAACTTGCAGAAAGATTAAACGTTGCTTGGCAAACAATTTCCAATCGTTTACAAGCAATGGGAAATTCTATTTTACAGGAAGGAAAATGGGTGCCACATCAACTGAACAAAAGGCAAATGGAAAACCGAAAAGTCATCAGTAAAATGTTGCTTCAATGGCATGAAAGAAAGTCTTTTTTGCATTGAATTGTGACTGGCGATGAAAAGTGGACTTATTTTGAGAATCCCAAACGCACAAAATCATGGGTTGACCCAGGTCAACCATCAACATTGACTGCAAGGCCAAATCACTTCGGAAAACAGACAATGCTCTGCGTTTGGTGGGATCAGGAAGGTGTGGTGTACCAAACCAGATGAAACCGTTAATACTGATTGCTACCGACAACAAATAATCAATTTGAACCATGCTTTGATCATAAAACGACCAGAATGGGCCAGAAGATGCGGCAAAGTAATTTTGCTTCATGATGACCCACCATCACACACTTCAAAACCAGGTAAAGATACGTTAAAAGATCTTGCCTGGGAAGTATTACCCCACCTGCCATATTCACCAGACCTTGCTCCTTCAGATTACCACTTGTTCTGATCGATGGCACACACACTTTCTCCACTTTCTGAGCAGCACTTCAAAATGTACAAAGAAGTGGAAAATTGGGTCTCTGAATGGTCTGCCTCAAAACAAGAAAAGTTCTATTGGGACAGTATCCACAAATTACCTGAAAGATGGGGGAAATGTGTAGCTAGTGATGGCCATTACTTTGAATAAAGCACTTTTGATATTTCTCTTGAAATTATTGTGTTTTCTTTGATTACAAAATCCGCATTATTAACCAGTACACCTGGTACTCAAGCATTGTAATATGCTGCCTACACTCACACTACTCTAATGAAACTGCTCTAATTTTCAGATGCCATGGCCCTGCTGTTATTTTATCCTCAACCAGTATCATTAATCTCTACCATCTGATTATTCCTTCCTGAAACTGCCTCTAATTTAAGCTTCCGAAAGACACAGAATTCTCCATTTTCCTGCAGTTCTGACCACATCTATCAACTCTTCTGCCCATTCCTTCAGCTTCAGCATTCGCTCATTTTTCTCCTCTTTAATCCTCTATCGGCAAATTTATTCAAGCTAATGTGTTTACTATCAAACACCTTCAACTCTCAAAGATTTATCTCTAACAGATTTCTCTACTAAGCTATAGACCTACTTTTTCAGATACCATTTTCAAGGGTCATCTATAACAAGATTATTGACACTTTCAACTCAATATATATCTTATATGTAATTTATCTTACAGATTAACAACAAAAAAAGTATTTATTAAGTTCCTATTTTATTAATCCTCACCGAGGATATTTTTTCCCATAGATTTTTTTTAGAGAGAATGGAAGGGAGAGGGAGAGACAGAGAGAGACACTGATGTGAGAAAGAGACACATCGATCAATTGCCTCTTGCACACACCCTGACCAGGTGTGTGCCCTTGATTGGAATCGAACCGGAGACCCTTCAGTCTGCAGGCTGACACTCTAACCACTGAGAAAAGCCAGTTAGGGCTTTTAAATGGATGTATAAATATTAAAGATGTGGAAATTAAGATTCGATTAAGTTAAGTAACTCAGAAGTGGAGCTGATATATTACCAATTCAGGTCTGTCTAAAACCAAAGCTTTTAACATCTACCCTATATCTCAGTACTAAAGTAAAGTGAGAGTAGAAGCTAGAAAGACAGACTGGAGAATATGATCAGATAGATGGAAAAGTTTAAGATTACAAAAGCAGCCCTGGCTGGTTTGGCTCAGCGGATAGAGCCTCAGCCTGCAGACTGAAAGGTCCCAGGTTCAATTCCAGTCAAGGGCACATGCTATGTTGCGGGCTCAATCCCCAGTAGGGGGCATGCAGAAGGCAGCCAATCAATGATTCTCTCTCATCATTGATGTTTCTCTCTCTCTCTTTTCTCCCTTCCTCTCTGAAATCAATAAAAATATTTTTTTTAAATATTACAAAAGCAGAACACCATTCCAAGGAGCAGCATGCTCTAAGATGTGATCATGGGTGTGAATGGCTGACATGAAGTAGACATAGATGTTTATATCTATACTAGGGGCCCAGTGCACAAAAATTTGTGCATTCAGGGGGGGGGGGTCCCTCAGCCTGGCCTATGCCCTCTCGCAGTCTGGGACCCCTTGGGGGATGTACACCTGCTGGCGTGCCTGGCCAGCCTGGGTGAAGGACTGAGGGCCATTTTCAGGCTGCCCACAGTCCCTTCAGGGTTCGGGTCCCTACTGGGGTGCCTGGCCAGCCTGGGTGAAGGGCTGAGGGTCATTTTCAGGCTGCCCACAGCTCCCATTGACCCAACGTCCTAGCGAGGGTGGCTGGAATCAGGTTTCTGGGGTTTATTTAATCTTCTATAATTGAAACTTTGTTGCCTTTAGCGGAGGCCTAGGCAGGTTACAAAGCCTCCTGTTTGCTTCAGCTCCATGGCTTCTATAATCGAAACATTGTTGCCGAGAGCAGAGGCCCAGCCAGCCTAGGCAGGCAGTTGCAACGGAAGCCTCCTGTTTGCTCTAGCTCTGTGGCTGCCGGCCTCCATCTTGGCTGGGTTAATTTGCATACAGCTGCTCTGACTGGCTGGGGGCGTGACTTAGCTGGTGGGCGTCGCTTATGTGTCTCAGAGTGATGATTAATTTGCATATTACTCTTTCATTAGAGTAGATCATTTAGACCCTTCTCCTTGGCAACCAGATTTCCTTTTTCCTTTTGCAGATGAAAGCTCTACAAATTTGGTTCATAAATAATAGACATCATGTAGGTAAGCTAACCCTTTGATTGAATCATCTTTATCACACTCTGACTCATATAAAAGCAATTATCTTCCCACTGTCCAAATGCCAGTCCCTCCTTAGTTGATAGGCAGATCTTCCTCACTTGCTGCCCTCTGGTCTCTTTCCTCTCAACATCACTCACAGTAAAACATAATAGAAATTAATAAAGAAAACAGCTGCAAAAGAAATTACCAGCCCAATCCATGGAAATTACAATTCATAGGCCTATCTGTTCTTATAGTCCTACATAAGTCCTTAATGCTGAGAAAGAGAAGTAGTAATAGAAAAAAAAAAAGATTTTTCATTTTGAAAATCTATTTCCTGATTATTAAGAACTAGGGGCCCGGTGCACAAAAATTTGTGCACTTGGGAGGGGGGGTCCCTCAGCCCGGCCTGTGCCCTCTCCCGGTCTGGGACCCCTCTGGGGATGTCTACCTGCTGGTGTGCCTGGCCAGCCTGGGTGAGGGGCCAATGTCTGTTTGCAAGCTGGCCAAGCTCCCCAGTGGAGATCCTCACCCCAGGGAGTATAGCAAACCTGGGTGAGGGGCTGAGGGCAATTTTCAGGCTGGCCACAGCTCCCACTGACCCTACGGGCCACCTGCCTCATCCCTGTGCCCCGGAAGTCTCCCGCCCGGGGAAGCCGAGGCTGCGGTGGCACCGCCAGACCCCCGCGGCCTCCCAGGCGGGGCCCACGGGGGTCCGGTCGCCTCGTCCCCGTGCCCCGAAAGGCTCCCGTCTGAGAAGCCGAGGCTGCGGTGGCACCGGCCACCCCACGGCCTCCCAGGCGAGGGCCACAGGGTTCAGCCGCCTGGTCCCCGCCTCCCCCACCCCAGGCTCCCACCTGGGAAGGCATCCGCAGGCCCAAGGCGCTGGATGCCTTCCCAGGCGGGAGGCTCCCAAGATGGCAGAGGCCGCAGCCCTGGAGAAGCTGCACACCGGGGCTGCGGCCTCCGCCATCTTGGCTGGGCTAATTTGCATACAGCGGCTCTGATTGGCTGGTGGGTGTGGCTTACCCCATCCCAGAGAAACGGTTAATTTTAATATTTCGCTTTTATTAGTTAAGATTGCTTTTTTCTATTTATGTGATTATTTGGGAGGAAATATATCCTAGCACAAACTCTCTCCTATTTTACCACATACTTTATCACTAGTACAAAAAAAAAAAAAAAAAAAGCCCTCTTGACTTTTTTCCTTTGATGCCGTAGACCTCTTACAAGTTCAGCAGATAGTTCAGTGCTATATAAAACTGAAACTCCAAGAAACCGATAACAGTATGGTGGTTATAGAAGGGAGGGTGGGTGCAGGGAAAAGGGATCAAATTTATAGCGACAGAAGATGATTTGACTATGGGTTGAGCATGCACAATGCAATATACAGATCATGTATCATAGTAATGTATACTTGAAACCTATATGACCCTATTAACTGATGTCACCCGAATAAATTTAAAAATAGAAAAAGAATGAAGTTCATTAATTTTTTAAGTTTTTTTTATATTTTATATATATATTTTTTATTGATTTTTTACAGAGAGGAAGGGAGAGGGATAGAGAGTTAGAAACATCAAAAAAAAAAAAAAAGAAAGAAAGAAACATCAATTAGCCACCTCCTGCACACTCCCCACTCGGTATGTCCTCTCTCAACCAAGGTACATGTCCTTGACCAGAATCGAACCTGATACTCTTGAGTCCGCAGGCTGATGCTCTATCCACTGATCCAAACCAGTTAGGACGAAGTTCATTAATTTAAGAAACTCTAAAACTATTCTATGGTCAGATAATGTGAGCTTTGGGAAAGTGGGAGGGAGTAATGACTGAGAGGAAGGATAAGCTGGGCTTCTGGGATTGTTAGTAGTGTCCCATTTCTTGTCCTAGGTGGTAGTCACATGAATGTGTTCACTTTATGATAATTTGGTAAGGTTTACACTTAAGATATGTGTACTTTTCTTTATATATGTAATAAGTGAATAAAAAACTTTAATATACAAATAGCAAATCTTCTCTGACCTTTAATAAAAGCCTACCATTGAGTGGAAGCCTTACAATAACAACAGAAAGTATGTTATGTATAAAACACTCCTCAAACTTAAAGAATCATACTTTAAAAATTATAAAATAATAGCATAGTGTTTTTCCGCTCCAACAGAACCTTAACTTATTGTGCTTATCCCATGTCAGACCTAACATTCCTAATGGAGTCTGGGTTTATATAAGAAATGAGCCCTGGCTGGTGTGGCTCAATCAGTTGAGGGTTGTCCCATGCAGCAAAAAGGTCCCTAGTTTGATTCATGGTCAGACACATGCCCAGGTTGCAAGCTCGATCCCCAGGAGGGGGTATGCAGGAGGCAGCAGATTGATGCTTCTCTCTCAACAGTGTTTCTCTGTCTCTCTCACTCTCCCTTCCTCTCTCTCCCTAAAATCAATAAAAACATATTTTAAAAAATATTTAGATTCCTTGGTCTCTTATCTATTATATAGATATGTATCATAAACAGATACAGAGAAGGTCCTCAACAAATATTTACTAATGATACTCAGCCCAAACTTTAAACAAACTCACATAGCAAAGTCTAAGATACATACCACAGGTGAAATAGGAGAAAAACTCAGGCTACTGGCCTAAAGAGTGCAACTACCAAGAAATTCCTCCTTTCAAAACTAAGCAATTACAGAATGTACTTCTTATAGGGAAGAGAATCATTTATGACAACAGCTATCTATGACAAAGGAAATTGGTGTTTTCCCCCTTCACTGCTGCCTAGCTCAGAAAAGGCACAATCAACTTCCTGATGCCACAGCTAAGCAAAAGGAACCCAGCAGCAACTGTGCTTTAAGGGCAGGGACTATAAAGTGATGTAAACCCAGCAGCAAGGAGTTACCAGAAGTAGAAGACAATAATGTTGGGGAGGAAATGAGAGTACTTGACTCTAAAATCTAAATTCTAAAATCATTACTATTCCTACTTTCCAGTGACAGTAAACCAAAATACAGCTGACCCTTGAATGACTCGGGGACTAAGGGCACTGGACTCCATAATCAAAAAATCCATTTACCTTTTTATTCCCCCAAACTTAACTACTAATAGCCTACCATTGAGTGGAAGCCTTACAAATAACAGTCAATTAATAAATATTTTGTATGTTATATATATTACATATTGTATTCTTATAATAAAGTATGCTAATGCTTGCCTGCCAATGCTCAGTGGTTGAGTGTTGACCTATGAACCAGGAGGTTATGATTTGATTCCCAGTCTGGGCCCATGCCCAATTTCGGGCTCAGTCCCCAGTGAGGGGCATGTAGGAGGCAGCCCATCAATGATTCTCTCTCATCATTGATGGTTCTATCTCTCTCTCTCTTTCTCCCCCACTTCCTCTCTGAAATCAATAAGAATATATTTTTTAAATGTATGCTAAGGAAAATAAAATGTTTTTATTAATTTTAAAGGGAGAAGGGGAAAAAGGGGGGAGAGAGAGAAACATTGATGTAAGAGAGAAATATCAATCAGTTGCATTCCATATGCACCCTGACCCGTGATCAAACCCACAACCAGGGTATGTGCCTTGACCAGGAATTGAACCCAAAACCTTTTGGTGTATGAGACGATGCTCTAACCAACTGAGCTACCTGGTTAGAACTAAAAAGAATGATTTAGACTCACATGAGCTTATAGGAACATATATCATTAAGTTTTGGTGGGGTTTTAAAAATATTTTTATTGATTTCAGGGAGGGAGAGAGAATCATCGATTGGCTGCCTCCTGCACAACCCCACTGGGGATTGAGCCCATGTCCTGGGCATGTGCCCTGACCAGAAATCGAACAGTGACTTCCTGGTTCATAGGTCGACGCTCAATCACTGAGCCAAGTGGCCAGTCTATTTTTTGTTTTTTATTTTTTTAACAAGTCAAATGTGATCACTTCTGGTTCAAATTAGAGGAGGGAAAGCCATGGCTCAGTTATAAACCATGTGGCAATTACAAAGAAATATGGAAAGACTCAATTCTCGAAATGCTTATAATTTGTTTGTAGAAACTAGTCATGAACATCAAGACAACAAAAGTTAAAGAAAATTCTTGATTTAGTTTACTGAAGTTGCTAAAAGTGGTGCTGGCACCATGGAAGCAAAACGACATCAGTATTCTGAGGAAAATTGTGCTAAATATTTGCAGAAAGATCGAGTTCTATAAAAAGTTGGTTTCTTAAAATTCTTCAAGTCTAGCCTCCCACTCAACATAGATAGTATTACTTTTAGAACACTTTTACCACTCACTCAATTTCTGTTTAAAGAATTCTATGCCAAAAGATCCTAAGTAGTCCATTCCATTTGTTAAGAATATTCCTAATTGTTAAAGTTCTTCCTTACATTAAGCTAATATCTAATTTCCTACAATTTTCAATCGTTAGTTGACTTGTCCCAGTTCTGTCCTCTGGAACAACAGTTCTTTTACATGATTTTCATCTACTATAATGATCCTTTCCCTCTTGGATCTTTTCAGAACTAAACCTCTCAATTTCTAAAATGTCTTCTACACCCTTCATTATTCTACTTTTTCTCCTCTGAAGAAATTCTAGTTTTTCAATGTGCCTCTTAGAATCAAATACCCCACTGAACACAAAAATTCCAGATCTTATCTGACCAGTACCATTATCCCCTTTGTCTGGGTTACCATGAGCATAACAATACAAGACTAGGTGCCAGGCTGTTTACAATCCATTGCCAAATTAGTGACACTATTCAGATAATAACTAATTTGTTTTAAGAGTTCAAAGAGCGTAAAAAAGATGGCTGGGGAGTTGAGGAAATTTTCAGCAAACACTGTAGACTGTAAGCTGGGAAAGGAAACATACGTTTATGATAAGCAGGAAATACAGAAAGAAAACAATTTCAGGAGTAGAAATACAGAACAGGGCAGGGAAAGGGATGAACCAATTTAGAACTACAGCAAAGTACCTATAGAAGGATAGGCAATAACGTAGAGCCAAAAAGGAGAGCTGGAGTCATACTACTTGTATTGTGAGCCCTTAACCTGCATAACTGAAGGGTTAGATCAAGAAATTGAGCCCTAGCTGGTTTGCTCAGTAGGTAAAGCCTGGACTTAGTTGCAGGCTCCTCCCAGGCCAGGGTTGGGTGCAGGAGGCAACCAATCAATATGTCTCTCACATTGATGTTTCTCTCTCTCTCTCTCCCCCCCTCCCTTCCACTATCTCTAAAAATCAGTGGAAAAATATCCTCTGCTGAGGATTAACAAAAAAAGGAAAGGAAAATGAACTGTTATTGAGTGGTCAGGGTGATTACAATCAGTATCAGTTTGCCAATTTCTACATCAAATCAATGACTGTTTGAAATTTTACTTCAATGAAAAAGTTTCTAATTCAATTTGACTCTAAGATTAACAGAAATTGAGTTGTTCTACAATATCATTACACAGGCTTCTTTCAGAACATGACAACATTCTTAACTGCCAAAATGTCATTTTAGAAAGATTTATTTTCATCTATTTCTGTAGGTTTCCCCAGAATGAATAATTTGCCATTTAGCATGAATACTTCTAATCAAAGTAGCTGCTTGGTTCAGGAATTAATAATCTTCAGGATCTCCATTCAAAAGACAATGACCTGCTGGTCTCCCTCCAAATCCCCCAGGGTCAAAAAAATAGGAATTTGACTAATGAACATGAAAAGGTTAAGATGTTAAACAGCAGAATTTCTAGACATGAGTGCTACCCAATATTACAACAAGTAAAAACAACAGCCTCTGAGGTGATTTAAATTCAATTAAATAGGAATTTTTGGTTTACTATTGCTCCTGCCTGAAGACTCTTTCATAAAGACTAGCTCTGAAATATGATGTGGCAGCAGAGATTTAAACTGTCCAAGAGACGTTGCAAAACCCAACCTCTCCCAAATCCTGCTTGTTACTCAAGAGCAGGGACCTAAAAGGGTAGACTCCCAGCTGCTGAGAGAAATGTCTTACTAAAAGCAAAGCAAAATTCTCATTAATGAAAAATCAACCGTGAAAGAAGAAAATTCTGTGTGCCTCATAATCCCCGGAAATAGCCAAATCCATTTGGGGTTAATACAGGTTTAACAAAACAGTGCAAGTGAAAGGAGGAGAGCAGTTCCGTTTGCCAGCAGCTGAGAGAAAGCACTTATCAGAGGGATCACAAACAATGCTTCTAATCCACACAGCCCGAAGAAACGTGACCCCTGACTCTCCAATAAGAGATTCAGCCAGGAACAGGCTCTTACGGGTAAATTCTCACACACTCACAAGCCGCCTTCTCCGATCTTGTTCAGCACAGGTATAAACAGGCTGTAACTTAAGTTTCCCAAGATCAAATTCAACAGGTAATCCAAACCCTGCTTTTTCTGATCAGGTCATCTCCAAAATCACAGTCCTTGCAGCCATTCAAAACCGGCTTAGAGCTTCTGCGTCAGGCACAGAGAACGCAAAAAATCTGAAAGAAAAAGTCTCTAGGACCTTAGTCCATGCACCTTGCTTCATACGAACCCCAAAACTCTTGCCTTAAAATACCTTCTCAGATGGATCCAGTGTCCTCAGTGAAGAAGCAATAAAGGCCCTTCATCTTTAGTTACTGTGACAGAAGCCAAGTAAATCAATCAGTTAATTTCCTCCTATGCTCCGCTCGGGAAGGAGCAGGGGACACGACAAACAACAGGAGTGCAAGCCCAGAAATACGACGGCAGAAGGGATGTGACAGCTGTCCCGTAACGTATTCAAAGATTAAAAAAGAGAAAAGACCCTGCTACTACGCCGCCTGCAGTTTCACAGCGCAGGGAGGAGGAAGGAAAGAATGGGAGGCTGCCCACTATCGACAGGCACCAACTGTCCCGGTCTCCTTCCGTCCTCGGTCCACTCTCACGGGGGAGAGTGCCGCTCGCCGTTTGTTTAAGAGGATCTGGGCCTGTCACATGGCCACCGGCATGGAGAGGTAGCAGTCCCTTCACAGCAGCGTGAGGAAAGACAGGAGCCGGGAGAACTCTTCAAATGCTCGTCAATAAGTTAACAGAATTGTCCCCCGAGGCGCAGACGGGAAGTGGAGTTTGGAAAAGGATGGTAACCCGGCGTCCACCGGAGGCGTGTGGGGACCTCGCAGCGCCCCCGCCCTCCCCTACCCCGGCCCCTCAGGGCGTGCACTCACCGCGCACGCAGAGCAGAGACATGGCCGAGGTGCGGGCGAGCCGCCGCCGCGCCGCCGCACCTTCTTTCCTTTCAGCAGGTGCCGCGGCTGCTCCCGCAATCCGCGCCGCGGGTTTGGCCGCTCCTCATGGTCCCCGTGGCCGGCAGTGCTCTGCCGCTCCTTCGCACCCGCTCCACGTCTCACCGTCTGCTGGGGTTCTCGAGAATTGTGAGTACCGGCCGGCAGGCGGGGTACTGGGCGCGGCCCCACGGCGCCATCGCTGGGAGAAAGGAGCGCCCGGGACTCACTCCCTCCCTCCACCCCGCCCCACCGGGATCCCAGCGAGCGCCGGACAGAACCACCCGCGGCGCCCCGCCTCCCAGCCAATCAGCTCACGCCCAGTCCACCAACCCCGCCCCCACACGAGCACGTAGTGGGAGGAGCCTCCTCTGCCTTCCGAGCGTGCGAGGCTGAAGGCAGCGCCGCCGCTGAGGAGGCTCGTGGCTGGGAGGCGCGGGCTTCTCACCTGTGTGAGGTTTGGAATGGAAGCCCGCGTGCTCTTCCCTCCTGGGCGGGCTTCCAGCCGAGAACAGGTTCTTTTCATTGAAGATTTCCACTGGACTTCCTTAAAGGGTCTATTAGCTGACGAAGTACTTACCTGTAATAATTTGACGGCATTGGACCACACAGCACGGAAGTTTTTAAATTAGCAACGGAGGCAGCCAGGGGAGAGCATGAGTGAGCATAACGTAAAATATGTGCAAGCCCTCAGGTATCTATATCTTTTTTCATGCTCTCCATTTGTGTCTCCAATGTCTGAATAGTGCCAAGTATATAGTAATTAGTACATAAATACCTACTGATTGAAAGATGGAGGGAAGATAAGCTTTTTAAGCTGAGGTCTTCTGGCAAGAAGATGGATGTATGCACCTGCGATGGAAGTGAAAACGGCCAGAGCAGAAAACAGAAGACACATGGTATGATGTACAACATCCCGCCACCCCAAAATTCTGATTTAATTGGTTTGGGGTAGAACTGTGGCATCCTGTTTTTTAAAAGCTCCGAAGATGATATACATAGCCCACAGACAACAGGGTGGTGAAGGCCAGGGGAGGGGTGGTGAAAGATGGGTAGGGGTGGGAAAAAATGGGGGAAATGGAAGACATCTGTAGTAGTGTCAACAATAAAAAATAAAAATAAATAAGCAAAAATTGGATAGAAAGTTATCCATGGTCACACACACAAAAAGCTCCCCAGATGATTCTAATGTGATGCCAGGTTTTACCACCATTAGACTAGGTGCTTTCTAACGCCTCCTTAGCCCAGCTCAAGTTTCAGTGTTTGCAAGCTCTCAGCCCCATAGGATTCTTCCTGCCAGACCCAGGCAGGGTCTGCCAATCTACCAGGGTATTTGCCTTCCAAAAGCAAACCTAGCTACCATATGATTCCTCTCATTGGAATAAATGCTATAAGAGACTAACATTAGTAGCCTGAAGAAGGAAAGGAGAAGACTTGACCTTTCCACTGTGTATCCACATTTGGAGCAATACACAGAAACATTTTAAGAAGGGAAACTCAGGCAGCCTCATCAACAGAAACACCTGACCCTAAGACGATGTGCATTCTCTGCACTGCTGGAGGTTGTAATATTTAGCTATTTAACCCAGCTTTCATAAACCACAAGAGCATGAAATTTTAAAAAGTGTTAAACTTCTGGACTCTGGAACCAGGGATTCTCCTAGGGGATATAGAAGCCATCCAACAAAATAATGTAAAGTCACTCTACACTTGGAAACAGTGTAGAATAGGGAAAAATCCTATATAATAAAAGCTTAATATGCTAAGTGTTTGGTCGACCGGTCAGCCATTCAACCAATCAAAGCATAATCTAATGTAATAAAAGCATAACATTGAAATTAACCATTTCTTTGGGATGCCTAAGCCATGCCCGCCAGCCAATCAGAGTGACTGTATGCAAATTAACCTAGCCAAGATGGAGACCAGCACTCACGGAGCTGGAGTAAACAGGAAGCTTCCGTTGTAGCAGGAGTAAAACTGTTTGCCGGTGCTGGGTTTCTCCCGGCTCCAGGCAACAACAAATTTGCAACATTGTCTCAATTATAGAAGCCTCAGAGGTGAAGCAAACAGCAGTCCTGGCTGCGACTACTAAGGCAACATTGTCTCAATTATAGAAGCCACGAGTGGAAGCAGACGGGAGGCTTCCTTACCTGCCTAAGCCTCGGCTTAAAGGAACAGTGTATCAATTATAGAAGATAAATAAATCCCAGATACCTACTTCCAAACAGCCTCACTGCAAATAGCCATCAGCCACTCACCCAGGCTGCCCAGGCACCCCAGCAGGGACCTCCTCCCTGAAGGGCCTGTGGCCAGCCTGCAAACAGCCATCAGCCACTCACCCAGGCTGGCCAGGCACCCCAATAAGGGATCCTCACTCTAAAGGGGCTGTGGCCAGCCTACAAACAGCCATCAGCCCCTCACCCAGGCTGGCCAGGCACCCCAGAAGGACCCCCCTTCCTGAAGGGAATGTGGCCAGCCTGCAAACAGCCCTCAGCCCCTCACCAAGGCTGGCCAGGTACCCTAGTGGGCCCCCCACCCTGATCCGGGACACCCTTCAGGGCAAACCAGCCGGCCCCCACCCAGGTCTCTATCTACTCTAATAAAAGAGTAATATGGAAATTAACCATCTCTCCAAGATGCCTAAGTCACACCCACCAGCCAAGCCATGCCCACCAGCCAAGCCACGCCCACCAGCCAATCAGAGTGACTGTATGCAAATTAACCTAGCCAAGATGGAGGCCTCCAGCCACGGAGTGAGCAGCAGCAGGTGTGGGGTGGGCAGCAGCAAGTGTCAGCGGCAGCCCATCGGGGTGCAGCATGAACCTGTGCAACCCGGACAAGGTCCTGGAGACCCTGGAGTTCTTCAAGCTGCTGGGGCCAGACTACAGGGCTGGCTCCAAGGTGGGCATCTTGCTCCCTGTGGAGCTTCTGGATGGGTTCCCCGTCCATGGCCCTGCTGGGGCCCCGAGCTGGAGCCCGGGCTCTTTGAGCTGCCGGTAGTAATGGGGGGAAGCCTACCATACCCCGAGCCCTGCAGCGCCCCAGGCTGTCCCACAATCAAGAAGCCATCCCTGGCTGCATCCCTGGCTGCGAGAGGGCACAGGCCGGGCTGAGGGACCCCCCTCCCGAGTGCACAAATTTTTGTGCACCGGGCCCCTAGTCCTATATAATAAAAAGGTAATATGCAAATCGACCCTAATAGCAGAACCACTGGGAATGACTGGTCACTATGACACACTGACCACCAGGGGGCAGATGCTCAATGCAGGAGCTGCCCCTGGTGGTCAGTGCACTCCTTCAGTGGGAGCTCTGCTCAGCCACAAGCCAGGCTGATGGCTGCCAGTACAGCGATGGTGGTGGGAGCCTCTCCTGCCTCCTCAGCAGCGCTAAGGATGTTCGACTGCAGCTTAGGCCTGCTCCCTGCTGGCAAGTAGATATCCCCCAAGGGGAGTGGGCCTAAACTAGCAGGTGGACATCTCCTGAGGGCACAGGTTAGGCTGAGGGACCCCCTTCCCCAAGTGCACAAATTTTTGTGCACCAGCCCTCTAGTATACTAATAATATGCTAAGACTGCTCAACCGCTTGCTATGACTTTCACTGACCACTAGGGGGCATATGCTCAGATTGGTAGGTTAGCTTGCTGCTGGGATCCAGGCAATTGGGACTGAGTGAGACAGGCCAGACATTGCCCTAGAGCCCTCCCTTGGCCCCTTCCTGGCAGGCCAGTGTCCTGCGTCCCTTCCCAGCCCCAATCATGCACTGGTGGGGTTACTAGGCCTGGCCTGCACCCTCTCACAATCCAGGACCCCTCAGGGATATTGGAGAGCTAGTTTTAGCCGGATCCCGAATGCCAAGCCAAGGGACACCACTGGGCCTCTAGTAACCTAATAAAATTGTAAAGAGCATGAACTTTGGAACCAATCAGATTCACCTGATGAATTATCTATTATCATGAAACAAATTGCCCCAAATTTTAGTGGCTTAAAACAACATTTATTATCGAAGTTTCTGTGGGTTAGCAATCTTGGTACAGCTAACTAGATCCTCTGGTTCAAGGTTTCCTACAAACTGCAATCAAAGTACCAGCCTGACTACAAAAGGATCCACTGTCAAGCTCACTCATGTTATTGTTGGCAAGACTCAATTCCTCCTGGGCTGTTGGACTGAGAGCTTCAATTTCTTATCAGCTATTGGCTGATCTCAGTTCCTTGTCATGTGGGCCTTTCCACAATAGCAGCTTGCTTCATTGAAGTATACAAGCTAAGAAGGCAATAGTGTCTGCAGTGAGATGGAAGTCTTCATCTATTGTAACCTAATCACAGAAGTGATATCCCCTCATTTTTGCTGTATTCTATTTATCAGAAGCAAGTCACACTCAAGGAAGGGCATTACATAGGAACATGAATACCACCAACACCCAGGATCGTTTGGGGGGCCACCTTAGAAATCTGCCTACCACACTTGAATTTGAGTTCTAGCTCTGGTACTTGCGACCATGAGCAATTTTCCAGGAAATAATAATAATATCTACTTCATAAGATGGTCTTGAGATTTAAATGAGAAAATGCATTTAAATTACCTGGTACATACTAAATGCCCAATACATGTTTGTTATTACTTAGGTTGTAGACACAGGGAAGGGAATGTGGCTGGGAGGTGAAGCTTGGCTAAGCAGAGCAGGAGTCAATTTCTAAAGGTGTGCTATAGGCTCTGAGGCATCCCAGTTTACCAGTTAAAATTTAAAAAAATATTTTTTTATTGATTTCAGAGAGGGAGATGGAGAGAAACAAATGATGAGGGAGAATCATTGACCTGCTTCCTCCTGCACACCCCCTACTGGAAATTAAGCCTGCATTCCAGGCATGTGCCCTTGACTGGAATTGAACCAGGGACCCTTCAATCCAGAGGCTGAGGCTCTATTAACTGAGCAGAACTGGCTACCAGTTACAGTTTAAGAGGAAGGGCCCTGGCCAGTGTACCTTAGTTGGTTGGGTGTTGTCCAGTGAATCCTTCCGCTCTCTCTATAATTAATGAAAACATTTTTAGAATAAGAAAGTCTGAAGAACTGTCACAGCCAAGAGGAACTTGAGACATGACAACTAAATGTAATGTGCTATCCTAGATGGGATCCTGGAACAGTAAAGGGACATAAGGTAAAAACTAAGGAAATCTGAATAAAGTATAGGCTTTAATTAATATATCAATATTGACTCATTAATTGTAACAAATGAACCATAGTAAGGTAAGATGATAATAAAAGGAAAATTGGGCATGAGGTATATGGAAACTGTGCTATCTTCACAAAATTTCTATAAATCTAAAATTGTTCTGCCCTAGCTGGTTTGGCTCAGTGGATAGAGCGCCGACCTGCAGACTGAAGGGTCTCAGGTTTGATTTCAGTCAGGGTATATCCCCAGGTTTCTGGCTCCATCCCCAGTGTGGGGTGTGCAGGAGGCAGCTGATCAATGATTCTCTCATCATTGATGTTTCTATCTCTCTCTGCCTGTCCTTTCTTCTCTGAAATCAATAAAAATATATTTAAAAATAAATAAGTCAATTAATTTACCCAAATCCATACAGCTAGTAAATACCCAAAGTTCAAGACCAAACCGAATGACTTCAATGTGCTTTTTCCACTGCACAATACCCTTCAAACTTTATTCTCTTTAGGATTACATAGGTATTTGTATGACTATCTAAAACAAGTCCCTTAAAGGCAGAGAAAAAAATTTTCCCCCCAGTATACCATTAGTGTGCAGTAAACCAGTTTAAGTTAACTACTCACCAAAAAAGTCATGGAGATGCAAAGAAACTGAGATTTGATCAGGTCTGACCTACCATACAATCAACTGTACAGCCTGCTCCCTAGTGAGGCCCCGTAGGCTCTGGACTGAGGGCCACTCAGTTCAGCAAGGGTCCTGTGCTGCCATCTACCGGTAGCTGGTAAGCATCGACTTCCCTTGCTGTATTTCGGAAACCAGGGGGGAGTGGGAAAGTTGCAGAGAAGGCTCAAAAGCTAATGAAATTACAGAACCTATGTTAATGTTCACTCAACACTTGTTCAAGGCAAAGGCCCTACTTTTCTTCAAAGATTTCGGGCTCTCCTATCTCTGTATTAAACCTTAGGCTTCTAAAATCCTCTCTAACCCACCTTCACGGGTACAGATCTGACTGTTATCGCCCATCTCCCAGAACTCAGACTCTTCCGCACATGGTAGGCTGCAGAAACCCTTAACCTCACAACCTTGAGACCCCCATCGTCCAGATTTCCTCATTTTCACACACACACACACACCCTCCCACGAGACTCCTTGCACACTGCCTTGCAAACACCACAGACGTCCCCCATTAGGGCAATTGCGCGCGCTAACCCACATCTTCCCACAAAGAGGCTCAAGTTCCGCATGCAGCGGACACCAACGCGAAACCCTGGGGAGAGCCGGGGTCAGGCTCGGAGCTCTCAGGCTAGCGCTGCGGCTCCGGATCCCGCCCCCAAACCCGCCGGGATCCGGTCCGCCTAGGCCCACAGGCTGCGGGCTGAGACCCCGCCCTTCTAGACCTGTCATCACAGAAGCCGCACGTGGCCGGGGTGGGACCTCAGGCGACCTGAAGCAATCACTCGGCCTCCCCTGCCACCGTCGGGGGCGCTGCCGCCAATCAGAGCCGGCGGCCCCAGGCTGGCGCTCCAGCGCCGGGGTGAGGCGAGCGCGAGAAGGGATGGGGGGAGGAGAGGCTCTGAGCCGGGAGGGGGCTGTGTTGGAAGGCGGCCTGGCACAGGTTCTGCCAGGCTGGAATTCTTAGGGGGCGGGTCCTAGTGAAAGGCGGGGACACCCAAAGCGGGCAGGGATTGGGGTGGGGCCAGAGACCCGCTGCGGTTCCTGGGGAGACAACGCGAAGACGAGAAGAGGCGGAGCCCGCGAGGGGGCGCGGTCTAGGCTGCAGGGGCGGACCCCGAGGAATTGGAGAAACTAGGAAAGGGGACGAGCCCGGGGAAGGTGGGCGGTGGGACGAGGGAGAGGGTGGGTTTGCGCGTTGCGGGGGCGGGGCTCCGACCTGAGGGGCGAGGTTTGCAGGCCTAGGCTGCAGCTGGGGCCGCTCGGGGACTGCCCCGGTCCACCGCCTCCCCAGGTGCAACGGAATTCACGGAACTACAGGTGTGGGGCGGGGTGCGGGTGGCAGAAGGGGAAACGACCGAGGTGCGCTTGCGCAGACGTGAGGAGGTGGGGGACACGTCAGGGAAGAAGAGGATCTATAGGTTGTTGGGGGTAGAAAGACCAGAGTTTGGGAGGAGTTGGGGCTCAATGTGGGGGCCAGGTGCACTCTTCAGGGGCTCTTGTGGGGGAGGGGCGGGACTGCTTTGTGGGGATGGAAGGTGCTCTGTGAAGAAGTGAGGTTCCTGTCTCATGTGGAGGTTTGGAGACGATACTTAAGCGGGTGGGGGGTGGGGGTTAAGGGGGGACGGTGGTCCGTCCGAAAGCACCTTGGGGGAACAGGGTGCTGTGAGACGTAGAGGGTGGTCCCGAGTGTGGGAGCGATGGAGGGACTGTGGAGAAAGAAAGTACGGGGCCGTGAGCCCTGTATGGGGGGAAGGGGTTGTAGGCCCCAATTGATGAGACCGAACCCCTAGTGTTTTGAGAAAGTAATAGTCTGGGGGCATTGTAGAGACTCCAGGAAGGTGTTTGTGTACTGTGTTCTAGGAGTGAGGGTGATGGCATCAGTGGGGTGAAGAGCTAGTCTGTAATGCTCCTGGCTCCTCAGCACCTAACTCCACCTTCTGGCCTGAGCACGGGGCTTGTGTGTGACTGTCTCCTCAGTCTGCTTCCAATCTCTCTGGCTGAGACTGGGGTTTCTTCCCCTAGCTGGAGTCCCTGGGGACCCTCCCCCCATTCGGTTCCTGTTAACCCCCCACTCCAGTTCCTGTTCCTCCCAGAAGCCTGCCTTGGTCCCTATCTTCCCCCTCCCCCCTCTTAGCTCTGCCCTTATGCTCTTGGGTGTGCTCATTTCCCACTTCCTTCCTCGCCCTGGGGCCTGGCCTGGTCCTTGCCCGTCTAGGAGCTGTGCCCTGCCCCAGACTTTGTACTCAATGACCAGAGACCCTAGTAACCAGCAGCAAGACCCAGATTCCACCCAGCACTACTATGAAGGTCTCCCTTAAACAGCCCCCAAGTGACTGGTAGCCATATTTTTACCACTTGCCACAGACTGATTTCCCCCCATCTTTTTCATTCTCCTGAATGAGGATCCCTAGGGCCCTCAAAAATTCTGGACTTCTGCGAGAGGAAGGACACAGTGAGGAGTACTGAAGGTATTTGATCTATGTTTTGAGAATGGGACCACAATTGTAGGCTGAACTAGGGATGTGAGCTTCAATTGGGTAAGGAAAGGGAATGGCTTCCCACACTCCTGGCTTGGAAGCTGTCAGAACTGAGACTAGAGCCTAGTCTTCTTGGGGGCTCCTCTGGTTGCCTGAAGGGACTTGATGTAGTGCCAGAGTTCTTTTTGCCTCTGAGGTGACTAGGAGAGGGTGGGAAAGGCCTGTCTTCCACACAGTGGCTGAATGAATGTGACAGTGTTGCTGAAAGGGGCCCCCAGCCAGCCTCTGCTAGCTGAGAGACTGGCTGGGGAAGGGGGGGGTGCTAAGGCCAGACAAAGCCTTGGGGTAGGGTGGGGTAAAGGAGGGCAGGCTGATGCCTTTCAAGGAGGAGCTGATTGCTATGGCAACCCAGCTTCCCTGACTGTCTGTCAGAGAGGCGGGCCTAGGGCAGACTGACTCCAGCTTCCTCAGGATTGGGGCATTTGTGTGGGTGGGTGGGGCTTGGAGAGAAAGGGCATTAGTTTACTGTGCTGAGGCTGTTGTATATAGCCTTTCTGATTCCATACAATCTACAAGGCAGGCGTTCAGACGCTTGGACCCATCTTTTGAAAATGGATATGAGTGAACAATGGCCATTAGAATGATAGTGGTATAAGGCCAGAGTCGTGGCAGTCCTTAGTGGTCATCATTTATGCAAACCCTTTATTTTACAGATTTGGAAACTTACCACCAAAGAGACTGATTTTCTTCAGATTTCACAGTAAAAGAGTAGGAATTAGAACCCAGCTCTCCCGATCGCTGTTTGGCCAGGGCTCAGGGCCTCCTTCAGCCAATGTTTAGTGAACATATATTGTGTGCCAGGCACTGATGTTGATTCTGGGAATACCTGCATGAGCAAAACAAAGTTGCTGCTTTCAATGGAGCTTCCATTGTAATAGGGAGAGAAAAAAATGTGTGTGTGTGTGTGTGTGTGTGAGAGAGAGAGAGAGAGAGAGAGAGAGAGAGAGAGAGAGAGAGAGAGGAGTGGAGGGTCAGCTGTTGATAATGGCTATGAAAAAAATATAGGTTAAGAGTTAGGGCAGCTAGGTATGGCCTCTTGGTTGTACTAGGCTGCTTTTCCAGGGCACACTGAGGCTTAGAACATCTTTGATCTTTCCCTCTGATATCCTGACCTTTGCAGGTTACCAAGGCCTGAGCTTATATTAATGGCACTAAGAGAGAACAAGGTAGGGACTGTCTCCAAGGCATTATTCCTTTCCTACAGTGTTCTTTGTCCACCAGAAAGCTTTTACTAAGGCAAGTAAACTCTGACATTGGTACTCTGCAATTTTGTCCAGGGTGTTGAAAATTCCTTTACTCCTGTTTCTCACCATTAGAGAACCAGCAAGGAAGTCAGTGTATGGCACCTGGGTTCTTTTTCAGGGTTTTTCCTTGGTCTGAGGTGAGGAGAAGGTAGAGGAACTAACTAACTTGATTGCCCTTCCAAAGTCTAGGGCACAAGGAGAAAGCAGGGGGAGGGGAACCTCTTTTTACTGTCCAGTGACAACCTCAGGGACCTTGAGGCCCACAGCATAGGTAGGGTAAAAACAAGGACCTTGGGCCTTCTGTGACCTCTGAACTATAGAAGTACAGACTCCCCATGTTCTGGGGGTCCAACCAGGGAGCTTCCCTGGCTGTTGTCAGTTCTCCAGGGCCTCAGTTTGAGTCTTCCATCTTTTGGTTCTGGTGTTTGCCTCCTCCTTATGTGGGAGACTAGGAGAAAAGCCTCCTGAGTTCCAAACTATTTGACTTGCTGACAAGTGCAGGTAGAAAGATAGACAGTGCTATCTATTTTCTTAGCTTTCCCCTAGAGCAGCCCCTCTGAAAAGTTTCTTTTAACTTACGGAGGTTTCCATCCTGGTCATTTAAAGAATAGGAAAACAAGAATTAGGAATGCTGGTTCTGCTGCAACTTAATTTGGCTGGGCCTGGGGCCCAGTGACTCAGGGGGAGGGTGGGGAGTTTCGAGGCGGCTGTGAGTCATAGGGGTGAGCTCCATCACAAGAGTTGGGCACATTTCCCCCACTCTGGGCAGAACCCTTCCATCCCACTTCCCATGGGTGTTCTGCCTCCTTGAACAGGGGTCTATGAATAGAAATTACTGGCAGAAGGGATGAAGCAGACTAATCTCAGAATGGGAGTTCAGAGACACAAAGAATGATGTTTAGGTCTCTGAGTTAAAATGTACCCCTATCTCAGGAGCTCTTGGGGATCCCTCTAATATCAATAATATTATATTGATCTTACATTAATAATATTAAATTGATATTATTGATAAATCAATATAGAGTAAGAGAAGGAAGAATACCATTTCTCAGCCCTTGCCGGGCTGGCTCAGTGGATAGAACCTCGGCCTGCGGACCAAAGGGTCCCGGGTTCCATTCCGGTCAAGGGCATGTACCTCAGTTGCAGGCCCCTCCACCAGCCAGGGCCTGGGCCCTAGTCCGGCTCTGGTCCAGGCACATGCAGAAGACAACCAATTGATGTATTTCTCTCACATCGATATTTCTCTCTGTTTTTCCCTCTCTCTTTCACTCCCTCTAAAAATCAATGGGAAAAAATATCCTTGGGTGAGGATTAGAAAGAAAGAAAGAAAAGACTACCATGTCTCAATCGAAAGAGATAGTATCCCGCTTCAGGACTTTTTTCATCTGCTCTCCCGTGAAGGAATCTTCCTAGGCTCCAACAATTCTCTAGGCTCTGGAGCTTTGGTTTGCAAAACATAGAAAGATGAATGCGAGTGGGGTTATTTGGGGTCTGGTGTGGGAAGAACAGGTGGATTTTGGAGGTTGTCCAGCTGTGTCTATGAAAGCTCTAGGACATCTTATTTATTTACTAGCCTCCGTAGAGGAAGGGGTGGGGGGAGGAGAAGTAAGAGGCCTATGCCTTTGAAAGGGTTACACGGCTGGGCAGAGAGATGCTTTGAACTTGGCAGATGAGGAGTTAAGGAGGTGGGCGGGGCGACTCTGGATAGGCCTGCCCCCATATGGACCAATGGGTGTGCACCTCTTGGATGGGGCGTGCCTCACTCTTGAGGTTGTGGGAGGCTGGCCTCCTATGGGCCAATGAGCATGGTCGCTGCCTTGGAGGGCGTGGTCTGAGGGGGGCGTGGCGGTCGCGGCTGCCGCGGGGGTGGGGGGGTTGGGACGCTGGGCGGGGCGGGCAGCCCCATCAGCTGGTAGGAAATGGCCTGTGAGTCAGAGGGGCAGCAGAGTCGGCAGCGCGGAGCCGGGGCGGCCACGGGGAGGAACGGTCGCGGGGAGGGGCGCAGCAGTGGCTGGGGGGCTGCAGACGCCAGGGCCCGCTAGCGTTGCACACGAAGCTAAACAGAGAAGAGCCTAGCAGAGCAGGACTCACCCCGAGCCACCTTTGTCTGGGTCGGGGGCCCGTGTCGGGGAGGACTGGGGATTCGAAGGGGGGGACGGGACGGAGGGGCCTGGAGCTGCGACCGCCGTGGCGGAGCCAATTTGGGAGCGGGGTGAGTGTGTACTAGGGTAAAGAGCAAATCTACGAAGCTTCAGGATGGGATGGGGCCTGTCCCAGGCTCTGGGGGAGAGGGGGGAGAAAGGACCTGGGAGGCACAGCAGCGAGTGGGGATGGGGGATGGTCCAAAACAAGGAGTCCAGGAACCCCGGGTGAGTATGCCGGGTTCAGTTTGGAGTTGGTGCTGAGATCTGCTCCCTCTCCACTGAGGGTGGAGGGCTCTAGGCCAGTAGCCAAGCGGGTGGTGAGAGAGCAGTAGTTGACCTTCCTACCTACAGTGGTAGCCTATGGAAACAAGCCCCCTAGTTTGCACATGGGTAGGGACAAAATTTAAAGCAGCTAGCAGCAGTTCTCTCTGAACAGGATGAGGGTGATAAGCACATGGAGAGGATTTTCTCTTCCTGCCACCCTCCGTGATCAGAGTAGAAATAGATGTCTTTAATACTGAAGGGAAGGAGAGAGTGAGTCTACTAACCCCCACCTACCCCACCTCCCAGGCTAAGCAGGTGTCTGAGGGTACAGACCCCATGGTATTCTGGTACTTGTTGTTTTTGCTGGCCATGCTCCCTTGGCATGTTGGGAGCTGTAGTCTTGGCCAGCCAAAGCCTGGCACAGCTGTTTGAAGCCAGCTGCTGCCCACCCCCTGCACTGAGAGGAGGTTTGGCCTACCCTTCCCCCAAAGTCCTGCCCCATGAGTCAGCTTGAAGCCATGGTCTAGAGCCGGACTGGCTGGGTGGCAGGGAAGTGAGTCTCAGAGCTTCTCATTGACAGGGCAGGAACTGAAAGGGCTCTGGGGTAATGAGCAGGTGCCACGCATGCTGGGGTCAAGTAGGGCGTCATGTCACACCTGGCTTCCCCAGGGCAAGGGCTTAGAGGCCAAGTGAATGACTTGGAGGTGGAAGTCCTAAGGAAAGGGCCCTTCCTGAATCCATATGGCTTGGGTAGAGGAAAGGAGGGGCAGAGAGAGTACAGATTGTACTCTGACAACACTGCCATTGGCATTCTGTCCTTTCCCGCCACCCCACCCACCACAGGAAACCAGAATTTTCTCAGAGATCCCAGTTCTAATGAGAACTTGGTGACCTAGGATAGTGTGGGATTCGATGATGAGAATTTAGTGTTTGAGAGCTTTTCAAGTCTCTGCTTCCACCCTGCCCCAGCTCCCACCTCTGTTGCTGATTCTCATTCTCCCTATACAATTAATCTCTCTGCTTCTCTCATTCTGGAAGTTTTCCTCTGCATTGTCAGAACCACTGCCCGAGTTTCTGGGGCTTGCATTCTACTTTTTTGAGCTCTGCTGTGTGCCTAGCCTGTCCTTGGAATTGGACAGAATAGTGGGGTGCAGACCTAACCTCAAGAACCCTATGGTCAGTCTAGGAGATGTCTTACCCACAGAGGAAACAGAACTGTCACGGGGTTACGGGAGATAGTGACATAGGTGAGGGCTCAGAGGAGAACAATCTCTGTGGTCTGAAGTGGCCAGAATGGGCTCTTTGGAGGGAGTGACATTTGCCCTCGCCAAGGAGAAAAGGTAGGTCTTGGGGTAGACAAACAGAAGGCATTTCTTGAAGTGGAAAGGGCATTGTGGATGGCAGGCACCAAAGGCCATTGCCCAAAGAGAAGTATTTCCTTGTGTGAAGGAAAATGGTCTTCAATTTGACATTCCCCTCCCCCAGTATGGGCTCCTGAGGGTGGACTAGTTCATGAAGACCATCTTGTGTTCTGGCAAAAAAGCAGTGGTTTGGGTTTTTGAATATTGGAAATGTGTTGGAGAGGTGCAGAAAGGTACCCCTAGTTGCTTCCAGCTGTCTGACTGCAGCTGCCTTATCTCTAGTTTGCAGGGCCTAGGGGGAGGAGTAGTGCTTCTGGCCGTGCCCCTCTCCCCCCCCCCCCCCCCACATACACACACATACTTGTTTATGGCTAGATTTGTTGCCTCCTGTTAAAGGGACAGACTGCTGGGGGCATTGGTCGTTTTAAGGCTGAAGGGTCCACTTTGAGCTGGCCTGAGGTTTGTACTACTCAGGAATGCTGATGGGGCGAGAGTGAGTTTCTGCAAGATCTCTTGCCCTTAGGGCTCTGGGGTAGCATTTGTCTCTTTAGAGACAGATATATGAGAAGGAGTTGTGCAACTTGGTAGCATTGACTAGAAGGGCTGAATTCTTGTACAGCCACCTCTCATCTGGTGTGGTCTCTTGACTCTTGGGGTATCTCATCTCCCTTCCCACTCAGAGCACAAGTCCCCAGAGTGTTGGCCCTAACAAGTGGTAATCCTGCCTCAACTTATCAGATCCTTATTACATTGAGCCAAAACCTGCCTCTCTGTAACTCCTTAGGTAGCCCAGCTGTGCTCTCTGGGACCTGGACCCCAAGACTGCCCCTTCTGTTTCTGAGCTCCTCATAAGGGCGGAGGATGTCCTGGGATGTACTCTATTAGCCCACAATTGGAGACAAGTCTTACCATTGACGACAGGGATCCTGGTTTACATCTGTTCTTCTCTCCTCAGGGTCCAGCTGAGCCCAGGAGCTGCACGGAATGGTGGCAGTCACCTTGCCAGTGCAGCGGGCATGGACCAGACTACAAGCTAGGAGGGCAAGACATCAGTCAGAAGGAGGGAACACTCAGCTAGGCTTAAGGCCTCTTCATCGGGGTGAGTGCCTAAAAGAGGGAGGTGGAGCAGGTCCGGTGAGAAACCTGAGCTAAACATGTCACCCTCTCAGAAGCTCTGGAGTGGCTCCCATGTTCCATTAATCCATGTAGGGATCTGAACACCTTTATCCCCGCTAACCTTCAAGGGCACCTCTTCAGGCCAGGGAAGGACCTGAAACTCAGCTGGGAGGGAGAAAACTCATGGATCCCTCTGACCACCTTTTCTTTTCTCTTTTTGGCACAGATGTCCCCAGACCCCCCAGCCCAGGCCCAGCATAAAGGCTGTGAGGGGGGGCCCCCCTGACACAAGGGGGTCTTCATGCGCCACGTGCAGGCGGAGCCAACTCCATCCTCAGAGCCAGAGGCTGGCCCTTCACAGCCTGCAGTCAGGCAGGGGGCCCTCCCGGGTGGCCTGCTCATGGGCTACAGCCCAGCAGGAGGGGCGCCATCCCCCAGGGTCTACCAGGTATCCATCTTTTCCTCTCCAGCTGGTGCCTCTGAGCCTCATCGGGCCCTGAAACGGTCATCGCCACTTACTGAGGGTCCCCGGGAGCTGAAGAGAGGCCCTGGGCTGGGGGTCAGAGAGGGACAACCCCCTGAAGAACCATCTACTGTGAGGCCATTGGGCCTAGAGGGGCTGGGGCTGGGGCTGGGTGTGGCCAGCCAGCATTTCTGCCATCATGGCCTGTGTGTTGTAGAACAGGGAGGTAGCTCCACCTCACCTTGGACTTCAGGGGCCCAGAGTCTCCCCTGGCCCCCATCAAATGCTTCCTGCAATACTTTGCACACCAGAGACTGGGTTTCCCCAGATCCAGGGGGACCGGGGTCCCTGGGGGAGTCCCCAGGGCGAACCCCTCCAGGCCAGCTGCACACACTTGACACTGATTTGCACAGTCTTGCACAAATAGGGTGTAAGAGCCCAGTGGCTGGGGTGGGCAATGGGGGCAGCCCCTGGCCTAGGGAATGCCCTGGCACTGCCAATGGGCACAGTCCCGAGCACACACCCCCTGGCCCTGGACCTCCAGGCCCCTGCCCTACCAAGCGAAGGCTGCTTCCTGCCGGAGAAGCTCGGGATGTCAGCTTTGAGGATGAGGGGCCAGCCCCTCAGAAGCGCCGGGGAACCCTGGGTCACCCTCCTGCTGCCAACAGTTCTGATGCCAAAGTCACACCCTTCTGGAGCCACCTGCTGCCTGGACCCAAGGAGCCTGTGCTGGTAAGCCAGGAGAAGAGGTGGTCTGCTGTTTTTTAAAATTTACTTTAAATTATAATTGATACAATATTATATTAGCTTCAACTATACAACATAGTGATGCAACATTTATATAGCTTACAGGTGATCACCACAATAAGTCTAGTATCGATCTATCACGGTACATAGTTATTACATTGTGACTATTCCCTATGCTGTACGTTATATCCCTGTGACTTATTTTATAACTGGGAATTTGTACTTCTAAGTCCCCTTCCCTTTTCTGTCTAACCCCCCCCTCCCCATCCTCTTCCCCTTTGGAAAAGGTGAAGGCCCCGGGGAATGTTTCTATGAGAGCTCGTGATGAGCCCCTGCTTCTCCAAACATATCTGGCCTCCACCCCATCTTTTTCTTCCATCTTTGTTCTCCATAGGATCCAACAGACTGCAGTCCCATGGGACGGAGGCTGAAAGGTGCCCGTCGCCTGAAGCTGTAAGTGACCAGCTTCCCTCTTTGTCCTGTCCCTGGAAAATGGGGACAGAAGTTTATAATCCTTTCTCACTCCAGGGTAGGGGACCCCGGTAAAGGGTGGGGCCTAAGAAGGTGAGCAGACATCCCAGAATACCTCAAGCCAACCCACTGTGTATCCCTGCCCCACCAGGAGCTCCCTTCGAAGCCTCCAGAAGGGCCCAGACCTGCTGAGCCCCCCCAGTGCCTCCCCTGTTCCTACCCCCGCAATCAGCCGTACCCTGTTGGGCAACTTTGAGGTAGTTACCCCTGGATTCCATGACTGGGGGTTCTTGGGGGAAGTGGGATGGTGGAGTATGGCTTGGATGGATAAGGAAAACAGCTGGCATCTTTTTCATGGTGTGTTTTCCCACCCTAGGAATCATTGCTTCGAGGACGCTTTGCACCATCTGGCCGCATAGAGGGCTTCACTGCAGAGATTGGAGCTAGTGGATCCTACTGCCCCCAGCATGTCACGCTGCCTGTCACTGTCACCTTCTTTGATGTTTCTGAGCAAAATGCCCCGGCCCCCTTCCTGGTATGACTCGATGTCAACCCCAAATCAGCTCTTAAGGATGAGGGGTTGGGGGCATGAGGTATTCTTTCGGTGTTCCTCACCTAGAAAAGAGTCAGGGCAATAGGGACAACTCTAGGGGGGGACAGGGCTAGGCCCCAGAGTGAGATTGTGGAGATGAATGGGTATTCAGGGCTCTCCCAATGCCCAACGTGGCTGATGGCTCTATGGCCTTCCCAGGGCGTCGTGGACCTGAGCCCCCTGGGGAGGAAGGGTTACAGCGTGCCCAAAGTGGGCACCATCCAAGTGGTGAGTTTTTCCTACGGGGGAGTGGGTGTGCGAGTGGGGAGAGGAAAACAGCCCTTTGGCCCTACCAACCTTGCTTGTCCTGCCCCCAGACCTTATTTAACCCCAACCAGACTGTGGTGAAGATGTTCCTTGTGACCTTTGACTTCTCGGACATGCCTGCTGCCCACATGACCTTCTTGCGCCATCGCCTCTTTTTGGTGCCTGTGGGTGAGGAGGGAAATGCTAGCCCCACCCACCGTCTCCTCTGCTACTTGCTGCACCTCAGGTGAGGAGAGGGCCCAGGGACCGCTGGGGAGACTCAGGCATCCTTTCACCAACACATGTATCCCTTCCCTGAATAGGATCTCTCCTTGCTTCTCTGCTGTCTGGATCCTTATTGTGATCACCCTTTCTCCTCCAGGTTTCGGAGCTCCCGCTCAGGCCGCTTAAGCCTGCATGGAGACATCCGCCTGCTTTTTTCCCGCCGGAGCCTGGAACTGGACACAGGGCTCCCCTATGAACTGCAGGCTGTGACCGAGGCCCCTCACAACCCACGTTATTCACCTTTGCCCTGATTGCCAGTGCCCTGAACCGTGTGGGCCAAGAACCAGCCCATCCTGCTCCGTCCTGGACAAAGCAAACACATGGAGAGGTGGCAAGAGACCCGTCAGGCTTGAATTAAAGCCCTCACCATGCTTATGCCCAAATCGATTATTTGGGTATTTAAAGCTTCTGATCCTTACCACAATCTGCCCTACTCTGGGTTCTCCATGTGCCTGTCCCCTCCCTTGGAATTTCCAGACCAGCTAGGGAGTGAGAGGAGGAACTGGAGGTACCCTGAAGTTGTCCCAAGTCCCCAGGCAAATCATGCCAACATTGCCTCCCTGCCCTAGGCAGAGGCCACTTATTATTTTATTTATTTTTAATTAATAATTTATTTGGATTGGATTGCCTTGGTAACCTCCCAAACCCAATATTTGGCGTTGCTCCACCTTCTTTCCCTCTCAGATATTGCTCCAGTTTCAGGAATTGAAGAGACTGATGTTGGGGTTGAAGGAGAACTGCTCTCCCTCAGCTGAGGGCAGAGAGGATATTCCAGAAGGACTGAGTTACTAGCCAAACACTCAACTTCTCCTGTCCTTTCCTGTATTTTTCACTTCCTCTATCCTCTGACCCTTCTCTGAAAGCAACTTATGTGTGTGTGTGTGTGTGTGTGTGTGTACAAGCTTGTGTGTATGGTATGTGTGTGAGAAAGAGAACATGCATGCATGTGCACACACATGGGGTTAACTACCCCTCATCTAGGGCTCCAGACTCCAGTTGTCCCTCTCCTGCTTGTGTCTCCTTGCTTTGGGGTCCTGACTGAGGAAGGTATTCAGGGGACAGAGTCAGGGCCAAGGACCGGGATGCTTCCTCTCACCTGGCCAGACTCTGACCCACCTACCTCAGCCGGGGTAAAGGGCACCCCTCACTCTCAATCATGTGGTTCCCAACTACCCCATATCCCACTCCATACTCTGACAGCCTTAGCCCTGACTCCTGGGGCTGGGCTGAGGGGAACAAGCATTTGTTGAAACTTGAAAAACAAAACACCAGAAAAATTGTACCTGGTACTTTTTTTTTTTTTTTTAGCGGAAAAAAAAAAAAGACAAAATAAATTCTTGTTTGGAAACTTGAGCTAAGCTGTACTTTTTCTTTTGAGAGTGTGGGAATGGGAATGGAGGGCCAAATTGAAGTTGGGACTCTGGCCTTTCTTTCAGAAAAGGGGCCTGAGGCCATAAGGTCTTAGGTGAAGTCCTGCGGAGCCTTAGGGTCTGGTCTTGCTTTTTTTCAGTTAATGAGGTTAGGAGGTAGGGAAGATTTAGTCATAAAAGTTGAACTCTGTGGGCATGAATTTTTGTACTAGTTCTGTTAAGGATTTTAGCCCCTCTGAGCTTTATTGCCCTGATATATAAAATGAGGGTCAGTATGCAAGTTCTTAAAGGATGTGCCGGAGCATCAGGGATGTGTGCAGGGTGACATGTTCCAGACAAGGCTGAACTTTGGGGCTCTGCTGGACTCTATGCAAGGGTATCAGACCTGATAGACCTGATAGACTCGGAAGGGGTAGGAAAAGCTATGGTGCCTTGGGAAAAGAGGGAAGGGGGGAACCTCAGTCCAATTACCGGGCAATGTTAGGCCCAGTCACCGTGGCAACAGGAATGGGGTCAGGCCCCAGTGGGAGGGCTGGGTATATCACAGCAGGACTGCCAGGGAATGTCACTATGGCAACCGGCAACCGTGGCTACCAGTCAGCTCCAATACCCTGGTCGTTATGGTGACAGATGGACGCGGTTATAAGCTCAGAAGGGCAAACTGTCTCTCTCTTGTGGGGGTAAGAACTCGGGGGGAGGTGTTTCTGGGCCACCAGCACACGGAAATAGCCTTCATTTTGGCCCCGGCGCCCGAGATCTTCAGCTGGATCCGCGAGAACCGTCACAAGCTCCACCCTTGGGCCCTCTCTAGGTCTGCGTTTCCCGGGAAACACCTTGAAGCACGCTTCTGCCAAGTAAACGCTGATTGGCTGAGTATGAAATGAGTGAGGGAGCGAAGGGACGACCGGAAGTACATCCGGAGGAGTGGAAATACCGGAGGAAAAAAGGCTTAGGTCCGCCTTCCAGTCTAGAGTGACCGCTCTGCTCCGCACCTCGTTGGTTCCGGAGGTCTCCGCGGCCGTGGGAAATGCTGGCGCGCGCGGCGCGGGGCACTGGGGCCCTTTTGCTGAGGGTAGGATCGAGGCAGCCTCCTCCGAGGGTTGGGCTGGAGATCCCCCGGGTCCTTATCAGGGAAGGAGAGGGACTCCCCGTTTGGTTAGGGAACCGGGGTCGGAGGTCACGGTCCCCACGTGAGCCTCTCCGGTGGTGTAGGAAGATGCCTCCGGAGCAGGCGCCCGGCCGGCCGGGATCGCCGCTAACCCGCGTCTTCCCTTCAGGGTTCCCTGCAGGCATCTGGCCGCGCTCCGCGCCGTGCCTCCTCAGGATTGCCCCGAAACACCGTGGTCCTCTTTGTGCCGCAGCAGGAGGCCTGGGTGGTGGAGCGCATGGGCCGATTTCACCGCATCTTGGAGCCTGTGAGAACCTCTTCTGCTCCCCCTGGGCCAGCCTCATGCCCAATGCCCTCACGACCTGGCGGGGTTGGTGATGAGAGGAGCTCCTTGGGGCCTGCCCTCACCCTAGGCCAGACCGGCCTGAGCCCAGAGCCCAGGCTGCTGACCGTCACAACCATGTTCCCACCTCTTCCTGTTGCCCTAGCACCCTCCCTCCTCCCCAGCCCACTCTCAGCTCCACCCGTCTACCAGGAGAAAGAGACTCTGCTGGCTCCCATGCCCTTGATTCCCTCATCCATTCAGAGGACAGACTCCACATTTCCATCCTCTTGGGCTTCCCTACCGTCCTGCTTTTCTGGGCATGCCCGTATGGTGATTCCCTACCCGTTCCAGGCCTAGCTTGGATACCAACCCTACATCCTTCTGAAGACCCATGACTCTTCTTCCCAGGGCCTGAACGTTCTCATCCCTGTGTTAGACCGGATCCGATATGTGCAGAGTCTCAAGGAAATTGTCATCAACGTGCCTGAGCAGTCAGCCGTGACTCTCGGTGAGGGGTGCGGGGTGACTTGGGTGCTCTGAGGCCATGAGGATGTGGTTGCTGGAGACCCAGAGCTTAGGAGAAAGAGCTGATTGGGACCTGGAGGGTCTGACCTTCCTCCTTTTCTCTCCTGCTCCTGCATTGCAGACAATGTAACTCTGCAAATCGATGGCGTCCTTTACCTGCGCATCATGGATCCTTACAAGGTATCTGGCTTTTGCTTCCTTCAGCTCCTGATGTGCTCTCCTCGCTAAAATCCCGCACCCAAGCTTCCTACACTGTCCATGTTCCTTTCAGGCAAGCTACGGTGTGGAGGATCCTGAATATGCTGTCACCCAGCTAGCTCAGACAACCATGAGATCAGAGCTTGGCAAACTCTCTCTCGACAAAGTCTTCCGGGTAAGGAGATCTGAGCCAGCGTTAGGGTTTGAAGACATAGGCTTGGCACTCGTCCGTCCTTCCTGGGGGGTCAAGATCAATCCTAGACCTTCTCACCTTGGACCCCTGACGAGTGGGTTGAGGCTTACACCTCTTGTACACCTCTCTTCCTCCAGGAGCGCGAGTCCCTGAACGCTAACATTGTGGATGCCATCAACCAGGCTGCCGACTGCTGGGGCATCCGCTGCCTCCGTTATGAGATCAAGGATATCCACGTTCCGCCCCGGGTGAAAGAGTCCATGCAGATGCAGGTAGGCCCAGGGAGGACTTCCCTAGCTCTGCTCGTGTGGGAACCTGGACTCCCTTCCCTACCGTGATGGATACAATCACAGGTCTGCATAAGAGTTTTACTCTGGTTTCTTGTTGACTGGCGTTGCTGGGGGATTCCAGGTGGAGGCAGAGCGACGGAAACGGGCCACAGTTTTAGAATCTGAGGGGACCCGAGAGTCAGCCATCAACGTGGCAGAAGGAAAGAAGCAGGCACAGATCCTGGCCTCTGAGGCAGAAAAGGCTGAACAAATAAATCAGGCAGCAGGTCAGCAGAGGCTAGAGCCTGAGGGAAAAACAGGGCATGGGTCTCTGAGGGTGGGTTCTCGGAAGGGACCTTGGGGGGGATGGAGTAACCTGCCCTCATGGGTCTAGTTCTGTCTCTTCCCTTCCAGGGGAAGCCAGTGCAGTTCTGGCCAAGGCCAAAGCTAAAGCTGAAGCTATTCGCATCCTGGCTGCAGCTCTGACACAACACGTGAGAGGCCCCTGGTGGGAGTGGGAAACAGAAATTGACAGTGGAAAAGGTTCTCTTATCTGCCCTTGGGAGAAGTTCCTGGCTTTGTGGGTTTTACTGAGCCAGATTATGTGATCTCTTGTGATGTGTACATCCTCTTTCCAGGAACCTGACTTTTCCTCTCCACTCCCTCTCCCCACCCCACACCCTTCTCTAAGTCTGTGATCTCTGATTGTATCCCTCCTGTGGCCGCAGAATGGAGATGCAGCAGCCTCACTGACGGTGGCTGAGCAGTATGTCAGCGCATTCTCCAAACTGGCCAAGGACTCGAACACTATCCTGCTGCCCTCCAACCCCAGCGATGTCACCAGTATGGTGGCTCAGGTTAGCATGCCCTGAGGATCTGGCACAAAGCACCAATGCCAGAGCCTGAAACCCTGCCACCAGCAGCACCATTTATATACCACACGCAAGCATGTCAAACTCTCGGCCCACTGGCTATGTTTGCGAGGCTTTCAGAATGCCCTGAGACTAGACCTCCCTTCATTTCCTGTAGATAATGAATCTCTAAGGATGAGATACCCCCCTCATCCCTTGAGATAGGGAAGCTCTTAAGACTTTTCCCCCTCCCCCCTCCAGATATTTGTATAGTATTCTGAGGGTGGTCCTGCTCTGGTAGTTTGTAAAATTTCTAGAACTTGACTCCAAAGCTTATAAGACTGACTTGACTTTTGAGAGAGGGGAAAAGGAAAAACAAGCCGACTAAACGCAGCCCCACCTTTTTTATTTTTATTTTTTTAGCTTTTGGTGGGTTGTGATAGACCTTCTGCCATATGCCCTGATGACTCACTCTCTCTTCCTCTCCTCAGGCCATGGGTGTATATGGGGCCCTCACGAAAGCCCCAGTACCAGGGTCCCAGGACTCAGGCTCCCGTGGGAACAGCAGAGATGTCCAGGACACAGATGCAAGTCTTGATGAGGAACTCGATCGAGTCAAGCTGAGTTAATGGAGCTGGGCTTGGCCAACGAGGCTGGGACAGAGAAGCAGCACTCCCAAGCTCTGGCTCTAGCCTCTTCGCTGAGAAATTGGTTATTATTTTTTTATTTGAACTTTAATCATGTAATAAACCGGCCAGTGGTAAACCAGAAACTGTCCTCTCTGATTGGGAAATGATGTTGAGAAAATCATTATTGTTTTCCTTGGATGTTCACTCCCACCCGCTAGTCCTTTCAGGTCTTAGAAGCCAATCCTCTGTGAGCAAGAATGAATGTGATATAATAGAAAGTCACCCTTTGTTTTCAGCAGAAGCTGTGGGATGGGGTGGAAGGATTAAGGCACATGTTCACTGAACTGCCAGCTGGGAGGATAGTTCCTTCCTGCCAAGTGTGGGGCTGTGAATTTGAGCAGGTGTTGGGGGTGGGGGGGATGGTTAATGGCAAAGAGGATTGCTCTGGCAGGGTGGTACTGCTGACTGCCTAAAGGGTCTTCAGGGAGACTGACACTTACTTGTGTGTTCAGAAACATTTAATGATGTCTACAACAAGCCAGGCTCAGTGCTGGACATGGTTTACAAAAACAACTGAGGCTCAGCAGCCCCTGGTTTCGCAGAGTACCAGGTCAGGGAGAGGAGACGAACAAGGAAGCACACAGAGATACAAAGTGGTAAGTGCTGCAATGGAGGAAAATTCTGGCTGAGAGATACTGGGAAGGAAAGCATGCCAGCATGTGGGCAGCAAAGTCGCCAACTCTGCCATTGAGACCAGGATGGGAAGATTAATGCTTTCACCAAGCTAGGGTTTGGGGCTAGAATATGCTAAGGGCCACAACTCCAGAGAAATTGGAACATTCAGAGTAATTTGCTGTGGCTCAAAGATGGACTGTTAGGGGGATGTGACTATATGGCAAGGTCCAAATCACAGAGTCCTGAAGAGTTTGGCCTTTACCCTTGAGGTAGGGGGTAGGAGAGCCCAAGGAGGGTTTTAAGAAGATTTAGGTAACTACCTTAGTGTTTTAGATCATAGCTGTTTTGCTGCAATATGGACAAGGGATTTAAAGGAGAAATGGGAAGCTGGAAGGACTAAGAAGGCTGCTTCAGTGATCCCTGAGTGGGTGATGAGGCCTGAACATCAGGGTGGGGGTGACATATTTCTGAATTAGAACTGATTCATTTGGTAATATTGAACCGCAACTATATGCCAGACACCAAGGATATAGTAATGAAAAGATTCTCTGCTCTCAATGAGCTTACATTCTATTTGGAAGGAACAAACCATTAATAAGATGTATAGTATTTCAGATGCTGGTGAGTTGTACTAAGGAAGAGAAAGAAGATGGGGAGTTTCGGGTGGGGGTGGGGGGCTCTGTAATTTTAAGTAGAGGGTTCCAGGAAGCCTCACTGATGTTATGTTTGGATTTAGATATGGAGATGAGAGGAATCTGGGAGTGAATTTGGGCATCTGGGAATAAAGCTGATGAGACCGATTGCAAAGGCCCTGAGGCAGAGCATCTCTGTCTTATAACTGGAAGAGCAAAGGAGCTGTAGTGGATGGAACAAAATTAAGGAAACAGAAGTGACTCCTAGATGAATCAGGGAAGTGGAGAGCTGGTGTGTAGACGTGTAGGGCCACTACAAGAACTTAGGTTCTACTCTGGTATGAAAAACCAGAGAGATTGTTAGCTTTTAACAGTAGTTTTACTGTGATGTAATTCACATACAATACAATTCACCCACTGAAAGGGTAAATTCAGTAATTTGTGGTATATTCAGATTTTTACAACCACCACAATTTTAAAACATTTTCATCACTGCTCCCTCATCCCCATCCTGCCACAAAACCCTGTACCCATTAGCCGTCACTCTCCTTTCCCCCAGCCCTAGGCAACCACTAGCCACCTTCTATCTCTCTAGATTTAGGTATTTATGTAAATGGAATAATGTAACGTGTTATTTTGTGATTGGCTTCTTTCACATAATGTTTTTGAGGTTCATCCATGTACCATTACATTGTATAGATATACCATATTTTGTTTATCCATTCATCAGTGAAGGCTATATGGGTAGGCTTCACCTTTGGACTATTATGGATAATGCTACTGTGAACATTAATGTGCAAGTTTTTGTTTGGATATATGTTTTCATTTCTCTTAGGTGTATACCTAGGAGTGGAATTGCTGGATCATATGACAACTCTATGTTTAACTTTTTGAAGAATTGCTAGACTATTTTCCATCCCAACAGCAGTATATGAGGGTTCACATTTCTCCACATCCAAGCCACTATTTGGTATTTGTCTTTTTTATTTTAACCATCCTAGTGGTTATATCTCTCTAGTATTTCCCTGATGGCTAATGTTGAACAGCTTTCCATGTCTTTATTGGTTATTTATATATCTTTGGAGAAATGTGTATTCAGGTCCTTAGCCCATTTTTAGGTGGTATTATTTGCCTTTTATTGAGTTGTAAGATTCAGTGAGAGACTTGGAGAGGGGAATAATAAAATCTATCAGTTGGAGTCAGCTAAGGGAAAGGGGAGAGCAAATACCATATATCCCTATTTTACAGATGAGGTAACATCCAATAATGACAGTGAGTGGAGGATCTAGGGTTTAAGCGGTTTGACTCAGAGACCTAGCTCTTAGTCTTAACCAGGAATGGACAGTGGTTCCCTGAATTTGCCTAACTTTGTTTCTTGTACCTAATTCTCCATTCTCCTTCACTACAGTACTACAATCTCACCTTAAACTCTTCCTCTCGCCAGCCCTGCGCTCCTTGCCGAACTTGCTCGTAGGCGCCGGCAGATGGCGATGTGGCCCCGCGGGCCGCTCTGTTCGGCGCGCGCACCTCTGTGGTATCAAGACCCAGGCGCCTCGGGTGCACTTCCGGGCGCCGTTCAAGGTGAGCTAGGGTCTCCGACCCCCTCGTAAACGCCCTCTCCTCCAAGAAAGGGAGCTTTCCCACCCGCTCGCAGCCTAGGTGCCCAGTACCGGGGTTAGGGTGCCCGGGCGGAGGCCGAGTAACCACCAGGGGGAGCAGAGCCGTTCGGACTGGATTCCCCGCGAGGCCCAACCGGCTCTGGACCCCAGCGGCTCTGACCCGCTGCACCGAGGAGGTCGCCCTGGTCTGGCGAGCCTGGGTTTCCGGACGCGGGGTGTGACTGCTCCCTTTCGTCCCCTCGGTCCCGCCAGGCGGCGCCGTCGGTCTGTCCCGCAGGTTCCCCTGGGGCTGCGAGCCCTGACCACCCGGGGGGGTTGAGGTTGGCAAGGTGAGGTGGAGAAACGGGCTGTCAGCGAGCAGTCTGCCACTTGGAATAAGTTTCCCCTCGCGGACTGTTTTTCATCATTAGCATCTCCTGTGCCCCACTCCCAAAGATTCTGATTCAGTAGATCCGGGGTGGGGGCCAGGAAACCAGCATCTTTAAATAGCCACTCCAGGTTGATGCCCGGGCTACAGACCTCACCTTCAGAAACACTGGTGTCCCTGGCGGAGAGGAACAGTGCCCTAGGTTGGCTATGGAACTGCTTTATCTTCAGGAAGGCTTCCAAGAGGAAGTGATTCTAGCTGGGCTTTGTTTTGAGGCACCAGCACACCCAATGGTTCTCTGCCCCACACTGATGCTTGCTCTGCCCTGCCACCCCCACTAGGATGCAGAAGATCTCAGTGCTGCTCTTCCTGGTCTGGGTCTGCTTCCTCTTCTACGCTGGCATTGCCCTCTTCACCAGTGGTTTCCTGCTCACCCGTGTGGAGCTCACCAACCATAGCAGCTGCCAAGAGCCCCCAGGCCCTGGGCCTCTGCCATGGAGGAGCCAAGGGGAGCCCGGGGCCTGCTGGATGGCTTCCCGATTCTCCCGGGTTGTGTTGGTGCTGATCGATGCTCTGCGATTTGACTTCGCCCGGCCACAGCGCTCACGCGTTCCTGGGGAGCCTTCTGTCTCCCTGCCCTTCCTGGGCAAATTGGGCTCCTTGCAGAGGATCCTGGAGATTCAGCCTCACCATGCCAGGCTCTACCAATCGAAGGCTGATCCTCCCACTACAACCATGCAGCGCCTGAAGGCCCTCACCACGGGCTCCCTGCCTACCTTTATTGATGCTGGCAGTAACTTTGCCAGCTATGCCATAGTGGAAGACAATCTCATTAAGCAGCTCACCAGTGCAGGTCAGTCTAGGCCTCTTGGGAGGCTAGAAGTACTTTGACAAGTTTTGTCTTTAGAAGAACTTCGGGTGTCCAGCTGCGTGCTTGACAATGCTGCGGGGGAGGGAGGCAGGGGGAAGGAGGAGGAAGAGGCCAGGTTCCTGAATGCAGGGAGCACAAGTCTAGGCTTTGCCCTTCTGAGGTTCCTAATGTGCCTGGGGTATGGTTTTACTTTTGGGGCGCTCTCCGTGAAGGAGCAGGAGAGAGACGAAGAGGAGAAGATGTGGATCTGGACAGTGTCGCAAGTTGTCCATTCATTGACTTGGAAAAAGCAAGGCACCCCCAGGAGAAACAGCAGCAGAGATAGCCAGAGACTGAGAACTAGCAGAACTTTTTGTAGGAACAAGGAGTGAGAGGTCTGGGTGGAGTATGGTTATCAGGGAAAGCTTCCTGGCAGAAAATTTTAGACTCTGAAGGATAGGGAATTGCTGGATGGAATTTCTTTGCCTTAAAGTACATGGTTGGGATTTCTGGTGGGTTTTTAAAGGGCCTCCTCTCCTCTTTTCCCCTGCCCTGTTCAGGCGGTGACCCACTCTCATGCCCCTGCAGGAAGGCGTGTGGTCTTCATGGGAGATGATACCTGGAAAGATCTTTTTCCTGGAGCTTTCTCCCAAGCTTTCTTCTTCTCCTCCTTCAATGTCAGAGACCTACACACAGTGGACAATGGCATCATGGAACATCTCTACCCAACCAGTGAGCACAAGGCCAGAGGCAGGCCTGTTTGGGGGCTGGGAGGGCTGCTTCAGTCCTCAAATTCTGAGCCTCCAATGGGTGCAGTGGCCTGGGCTTGGTGCTCCTGGACATGAGAGTATCAGAGCCTGGCTGGGTTTGAGGAGTGGCCTTCGTCCCCTGTGCTCAGTCTTCTCCCCTTCACAGTGGACAGCGGTGAATGGGATGTGCTGATTGCTCACTTCCTGGGTGTGGATCACTGTGGTCACAAGCATGGACCTCACCACCCTGAAATGGCCAAGAAACTTAGCCAAATGGACCAGGTGATCCAGTGAGTGTGGGATATTGGCTGGGAGATTGGGTTTGTATCTGAGAATCTCAGGATATATGGTCCCAAGAGAAAAAGTCCTTACATTGGAGCCTCTTTCCTGGTTGGATCTGTCTTCTCTAGGTCGTTTTCTGAAGCTAGGGGTCTCATCCATCTAGAGTAGTTCAGTGTGTGGCTTTGGGCAGTAGGGTTATTACTGAAGAGGTATCTGTCTAGGCCCTCATAATGGAAATTACGCCTGGGGGTGAATGGGCCCCTGAGAAAAATCTTTATCCATCCTTACCCCCTGACCCATTCTTGGCCCCCAGGGGAATTGTCGAACGTCTGGAGAATGACACACTGCTGGTGGTGATTGGGGACCATGGAATGACCAAGAGTGGGGACCACGGAGGGGACAGTGAGCTGGAGGTCTCGGCCGCACTTTTTCTGTACAGTCCCACAGCTCTCTTCCTGCGGGCCCCACCAGAGGTGAGGGCTGAGTTGTGCTTTGGTTTCCAGGTATTCAACCCTTGTCATGATAACAGTCTCTATTTTAGGCCTCAAATTGATGACCTCTTGGCATCCCCCATTCTCATTTCCTACCTACACCCTTATGTCTCCCATCCCAGACACTGACTTCAGCTCTGTGGTGAACCTATTGACCCCGTCCTTCTCCTCTAGGAGCCAGAGGTAGTTCCTCAAATCAGCCTTGTGCCTACGCTGGCCCTGCTGCTGGGCCTGCCCATCCCATTCGGGAACATCGGGGAGGTGATGGCTGAGCTGTTCTCAGCGGTTGAAGACTCCCAGCCTCATTCTTCTGCTCTGGCCCAAGCTACAGCTCTCTATCTCAATGCCCAGCAGGTAAGTAATAGCCTGGGCTTCCAGGTTACAGCGCTAGGACAGACATGGGGGAAGCATAATGACCCACTCTTGTCCTTTATTTAGTCTTAATCTCACCTTCCATAGTCATATCCTCCTTCCATTATCCTTCCCTTCCCCCCTGTCCTGGACAGAGTTTGGGTCCCTGATTTCTAGATACCCTTTTTGGTAATTCCTGTCTTTGCCTCTGTCCTGATACCTGATCTGTGCCTCTTGGCCTCTGACCTCTTCTGCCAGGTATTTCGATTTCTGCACACCTACTCAGCTGCTGCACAGGACCTCCAAGTTAAGGAGTTTCATCAGCTGAATAACCTCTTCTCCAAGGCCTCTGCTGACTACCTGCGGCTTCTGCAGAGCCCCCACGGGACGGAGGCAGCACTACAGACTGTGATTGCTGAGCTGCAGGAGTTCCTGCGGGGCGTGCGGGCCATGTGCATTGAGTCGTGGGCTCGGTTTTCTCTGGTCCGCATGGCAGGGGGTGCTGCTCTTTTGGCTGCTGCCTGCTTTCTCTGCCTGCTGATAGCCCAGTGGGCAACATCCCCAGGCTTCCACCTTCGCCCTCTCCTCCTAATTCCCGTGGCCTGGGGTCTGGCTGGGCTTGTAGTGTGTGCTGGCCTTCTGGCAGCTACTGAGCTGAAGCTGGATCCAGTGGTTCTAGGGGCTGTGGCTGCAATGGGTTCCGTCCTGCACATTCTGTGGAAAGCCTGGGCTGGCTGGGGGTCCAAGAGGCCTCTTGCAGCCTTGCTTCCCATTCCCAGGCCTGTTCTATTACTTCTTCTCATTCGCTTTGCTGCTTTCTTCTCTGATAGCTTTGTTGTAGCTGAGGCCAGGGCCATCCGCTTCCTTTTGGGCTCACTTATCTTGCTTCTGGTTGCCCAGCTTCAATGGGAGGGGAAGCTACTACCATCTAAGCTACTCACGATACCCCGCTTTTCAGCCCCAACGGGCCCCGCACGGCACAAGGGAACGCATGCCCTGGGGCTTGGAGTTGGGTTGCTTTTGTGTATAAGGTTAGCTGGGCTTTTTCATCGCTGCCCTGAAGAGACACCTGCTTGCCACTCCTCTCCCTGGCTGAGTCCCCTGGCATCTGTGGTGGGTGGTCGAGCCAAGAATTTGTGGTATGGAGCTTGTGTGGGGGCACTGGTGGCTCTGTTAGCTGCTGTGCGCCTGTGGCTTCGCCACTACGGTAATCTCAAGAGCCCTGAGCCCCCTGTGCTCTTTGTACGGTGGGGGCTGCCCCTAATGGTCCTGGGCACTGCTGCCTACTGGGCGTTGGCGTCAGGAGCAGATGAAGCCCCCCCACGTCTCCGAGCCCTGGTCACTGGTGCGTCAGTTGTGCTGCCTAGGGCTGTTGCAGGGTTAGCTGCTTCAGGGCTCTTGCTGTTGCTCTGGAGGCCTGTGACAGTGCTGGCGAAGGCTACGATGGGTGCTCCAAGGATCAGGACTGTCCTCACTCCCTTCTCAGGCCCCCCCACTTCTCAGGCTGACCTGGACTATGTGGTTCCTCAAATCTACCGACATATGCAGGAGGAGATCCGGGGCCGGCTGGAGGGAACCACATCTCAGGGCCCCCTGACCGTGGCTGCCTATCAGTTGGGGAGTGTCTACTCAGCGGCTATGGTCACGGCCCTCACCCTCTTGGCCTTCCCACTTCTGCTATTGCACGCAGAGCGCATCAGCCTTGTGTTCCTGCTTCTGTTTCTGCAGAGCTTCCTCCTCCTGCATCTGCTTGCTGCTGGGATACCCATCAATACCCCTGGTAAATACGTATCTCAGCCCTGATTCATCCAAGGACAGTAGGGATACGAGTGTGTTTTCAGGCTGGTGTTGCTCCTCAGGTTCTTCACCTTGACACAGGATCTCCTACCTCACACAGTTGGGAGGGTCTTTGTGATGTTCTCTCTCTTATCTGCTGTAGCCAAGCTAATCGATTCCTACCATTGGCTCTGGGGGCCAGCGGGGTTCATGAAGGAGGGAGACAAGGAGGACTCTAAGACTCATTCTTAAGGAAATGCTGCATCCTCATGAGTGCATTTTCTGATTTTCCAGTCATGGGAGTGGTGAATTATCCGTATATAATGTCATAGTGAGCCACGTGTATATGAGAGAGAAAAGAAATTGACCACAGAGGGGTTCAGATTAGAGTAATGGGGCTTTGTGTCTCAAAGGGAATTAGAATAAGAGAATATTGGCAATAGGAGGTTGGGGTGCTGTGCATGTGTGTGTATGAGAATTAGCATTGGAGGAGGAGGAGGAGTATATGATCGTGGGGCAGTAGGCTGTGGATTAGGAAATGGGTTGTGACTATAAAGAGGCATGTTTCTTTCCCCAGGTCCTTTCACTGTGCCATGGCAGGCAGTCTCTGCTTGGGCCCTCATGGCCACACAGACCTTTTATTCCACGGGTCACCAGCCTGTCTTTCCAACCATCCATTGGCACGCAGCCTTCGTGGGATTCCCAGAGGGTCATGGCTCCTCTATCTGGCTGCCTGCTTTGCTGGTGGGAGCCAACACCTTTGCTTCCCACCTCCTCTTTGCAGGTACCTCCTCACTCCCCCTTTGCTCCCATTGTTTACTCTGGCTTTGTAGAGTGACAGGAACCCCCTGGATTTGAGTGGGGACATGTAATTTTATTGGATCTCTGGCACCCCTTGACCTATGTTCATTGGAGGCTCAGTGAACTAGGGTGATTGAGGGCAGGCTGCCTGGACCCTGGGTCCTCCGTTGATTCTGCCCTGCCCTCCTCTGAGGCAGTAGGCTGCCCATTGCTCCTGCTCTGGCCCTTCCTGTGTGAGAGCCAAGGGTCCCAGAAGAGGCGGCAGCCCCACGGGAATGAAGCTGAGGCCAGAGTTGGGCCTGAGGAGGAACAGGAGGAGGAGCCACTAATGGAGATGCGGCTCCGGGATGCACCTCACCACTTCAATGTAGCACTGCTGCAGCTGGGCCTCAAGTACCTCTTTGTCCTTGGAATTCAGGTGGGTTCAGGGGAGAGGTCATGGGATTAGTGACCTTTTCTCATGTGTGTACATCACAGTCTTCTTTCATACTTTGCCAAAACCCTGGGAGAGAGCCTTGACTGAGGTACAGATAAGTGAAGTAGTTGCCCAAGATTAGTGAGCTCAAATGGCAGTATTGAAACCTGAACCTATACAGTATGTGTCTTCGTAGATTTAGCTTGTTTCCTCTCTACAAGCTAGATTTAGACCCTGTTGTTGCATTTGGGATGACTCCATTGGTGTTCTGACTGGAAAAACTGAAGTAATGGCCAGGATTCTTCCTTAAGCTGTAGTCATGGATCCTCCTCCTTTCCTTCAGAGGCAGGGGTGTAATTGTGACATCTTCCTCCACCTGGGAGGCACAGCCTGAGTGTTAGCAGCACAAATGGATAGTGTTTGCTCAAGATCACCCAGCGAGTCATGGTGGGGCCAGGCAAAGAATTAGATCTCCTAAGTGTTTGCCCAAGCCCAGTTTTTCCCCCACTGGCACACACTACTTCCTACTCCATTCATTCTTCACGGGGGCCTACAACAGCTCTCTTTGACCTGCTTCCTCCTTCTCTTCCCAAGTAACTTGACTCCTCTCCTTCAGATTCTGGCCTGTGCTTTGGCAGCTTCCATCCTCCGCAGGCATCTCATGGTCTGGAAGGTGTTTGCCCCTAAGTGAGTGGATTTTGCTTGAGAAGTAGAGGTACTGGGGAGGGTGAAACTGGGAACAAAGAGTGAACATCCAGAGTGGACAGGGTTTTGCCTCAGCAGGGAAAAGGCTCTAGACCTACTCTCAGTGTCCCCTGATATTCTCCACCTTTCTTTGCAGGTTCATTTTTGAAGCCATGGGCTTCATTGTGAGCAGCGTGGGACTTTTCATGGGCCTAGCTTTGGTGATGCGAGTGGATGGTGCTGTGAGCTCCTGGTTCCAACAGTTAGTTCTGGCCCAGCAGAGGTAGCCTGGGCTGTGGGTGTTGACTCCTGGCTATGGGGAGAACTGGAGAACCATCAAGTCTGGCCTGTGAGGGTGCTGGATCACCTGCAAGAGAGGCTCAGCCACACCTCTTAACCACCATGCAGCCAGGAGCTACTGGCATCTGGGACTTTATTATTTTATAATTAAAAAGCATAGTAGCGCTTGATCTTTAACTCCTGTTTTAAATGCATCTTTGGGACTGGGGGTGGTCTCCAAAGTGGAATGAAATCATGTAAATGAGTGTGCTTGAGATGTGGGGAAGCCCCCACTGTCCTCTGTGGGCTAGCAAGAATGTACGTCACCCTTCCCACCTGGCACAGATGGGATCAGTTCTGCAGAACGGCTGTACCTAAGAACCTTTGGGAAATAGTTGCAGTTGTGTGAATTCACTTCCCCCAGCTCTTCCCAAATCATGCTTTGACTGTTAAAAAAAAAAAAAAAAATGGCTGAAAAGACAAGCCCAGGCATCTTGGAGCACACCGACTGTCACTGTCTAGAGCCTGAATAGTGCTGTCTCTCCTCTACTGTGTGCTTCATTGCAGAACACCCTTTGCCTTCACTTCTGTGGAGGCCTTCCTAGTTTCCCAGCCAGTGTTGCCTTTTATTAGACCTACTTGCCCAGCTGAAAGCATTCTACTTTGTCCCGTTGATTATTCCTAACTTGATGCCAAAACTATGAATCTAATGCTCCTCATATTTATCTCTTGTGTCCTCCATCCACCTCCTTACTCTTGCAGCTTGTGAAAGTGCTGACATGAAATCCCTGTGGAAATGTCCATCAAAAGAGTGAGGAACAGGCTCTGAGGAGAAGGGTCAGGACTGGGGTCTGAGGTTTGAGAGTAGTCAGGACAGGATGCGATAAGACCACTGAAGGAAGAGTGGATGTTAAAATTGTGGGATAACATCTACCTTTACCTCTCAAGGTAAGAAGAGAAACTGAGTAGCAGTGTTTGTACAGTAAAGGCATTCACCGCTGTGGTAGCTAAAGGAAGAGTCCTAATTATTAATGGCCAACAGTCCTTAGTGCTATAAAGGTCAAATAGGAAGTTGATGAAAAGTGTACTGTTTCACCCAATTAGAGGATAAGACATTAGGTCCTGGTAGGGGTAGTTGTAATAATGCAAGGGGGGAAGGTAGGCCCTAGCTAGCCCTTAAGATGAATTGGAGAAAGTCCCTTACCCTCCCTCAATCTGGTGGACACAACTCCCAGGCATTATTTAGCCAGCAGACAATGCCTTTGTGGAAAGAAAGGAAGACCTTTTCTCCATCTCAAGACCCAGGGGAAGGATTTTAGGTACATCCTGACTTCCTGCTTTTTCTTTGTAGGGAACCCCCTTCCTTGGAGCCTAAAGATACTCTGATCTGCCAACCACTGTTTCCTTTTCTCCCAAAATATCTACAAGATTCTTTTAGAGAAAGACCTGTTAGCACATTGGTTTATACTATTAAAAATTTGTATCTCTGCCTTTTACTTGACATCAGAGAGCCTCTTCCACACTAATTCATTGTGTTTGTTTTTAAAAAGAACTTTGCAGCCCTAACCAGTTTGGCTCAGTGGATAGAGTGTCAGCCTGTGGACTGAAGGGTCCCAGGTTCGATTCCGGTCAAGGGCATGTACCTTGGTTGCAGGCACATCCCCAGTAGGAGGTGTGCAGGAGGCAGCTGATCAATGTTTCTTTTTTTTTTTTAATCTTTATTGTTCAGATTATTACAGATGTTCCTCTTTTTTTTAACCCCCATTGCTCCCTCCTGGTCCTCCCCCTACCCTGTGCCCTTACTCCCACCACTGTCTTCATCTATAGATGTAAGATTTTTGTCCAGTCTCTTCCCGTACCCCTCACACCCCCTTCCCCCTGAGAATTGTCAGTCCATTCCCTTTCTATGCCCTTCTATTCACCAGTTTATTCTGTTCATCAGATATTTCTATTGACTTAATTGTTATATTCACTGGTTGATAGATATGTATTTGTTGTCACTGATCAATGTTTCTAACTCTATCCCTCTCCCTTCCTCTCTGTAAAAAATGAATAAAATATATATATTTTTAAAAAGCTTTACAGAAGCACAATTTACCATAACATTTACCCATTTAAAGTGTACAATTTAATGATTTTTAGTATAGTTTAGTCTTAGAACATTTCACCAACCCACAAAGAAACTAAATACTATTTCCTATTACCCTCCATGCTTCCCTCCTGCACCACCAGCCCTAGGCAACCACTATTCTGGACATTTCATACAAATGTATGGTCTTTTGTGTCTAGCTTCTTCCATTCAGCATAAAGTTTTCAAGATTCATCCATATGGTACCATGTATCAGTACTTCATTCTTTTTCTCTCTTACATTTCAAGTAAAATTCACGTAACATAAAATTAACCATTTAAAAGTGTACAGCCTGCCTCCTAGTTAGTTTGGCTCCGAGGATCGAGCATCAACCTGTGGACTGAAGGGTCCCGAGTTTGATTCAGTCAAGGGCATAGGCCCAAGTTGGGGGTGTGATCCCCAGTAGAGAACATGCAGGAGGCAGCCAATCAATGATTCTGAGCATTGATGTTTCTATCTCTGCCTCTTCCTCTCTGAAACCAATAAAACTATATCGAAAAAAATAAAAGTACAATCCAGACCTTCCCTTAGGGAAAGGCAGGAGGTCTTACTGTAGTATGCAGTTAGACAGACAATGAGCAGAACAAGGACAAGGGGCCAGGTACAGAAAGTCACCTAGATGGAAAGCCCCAGGTGCCTAGCAAAGGACCTCCCCTAAAATCATCTTCAAACCCTTGCGATGGAGGGCCCTGTGCACTCCCTCCCTGGAGTACTCCCCATGCTTTCCCTCCCACTTCCTGCCCCAGGCAGGTTACCTGGCTTCCTCTCTCAAGCTCCAAGGGCTCTTCCTTTACCTCCATAACTCATTTCCTAAGCCCATTTCTTCTAGGAATTACTTTTTCTACTTCTGTAATTTACCCAATAAATGTTCTCTTAAAAACAAAGTGTACAATTCATTGGCCCTTAGTACATTTATAATATCTTACCATCACTACTATTTCCAGAACATTTTCATCACCCCCAAAAGAAATCATCCATTAGTAGTCACTTCCAATCCTCTTTGCCCCCAGCCTCTGACATCCACTAATGTGTTTTCTGTTTCTGTGGATTTGCCTGTTCTGGGTATTTCATATAAATTGATTCTTATAATATGTGGTCTTTTCCGTCTGGTTTCTTTCACTTAGCGTAATGTTTTTCAAGGTTCATTTATGTTGTAGCATCAATCAGTACTTTTTTTTTTATGATCAATTCCATTGTATGGACATAGCACATTTTGTTTGTTCATCTACTGATGGACAGTTGGGTTGTTTGTACCTTTTATTTTATTATTTTAGTTGTATTATGTGTGTGTATACATAATTGATTTCAGAGAGGAAGGGAGAGAGAAACATCAGTGATGAAAGAGAATTATTGATCGCCTGCCTCCCATATGCCCCACACTGGAGACTGAGCCCACAACCTGGGCATGTACCCTGACTAGGAATTGACCTCCTGGTTCACAGGTTTACGCTTAACCACTGAGCCACACAGGCCGAGCAGATCCTTTGTTTTTTAATTGGCCTTTCTTTTTATCATTGAGTTATAAGCATTGTTTATATATTCTAGATACAAGTCCTTTATCACATATGATTAGAAAATATTCTATCCATTCTGTGGGTCATCTTTTCATTTTCTTTTTAAAAAATATATTTTATTTATTTTTTTACAGAGAGGAAGGGAAAGGGATAGTTAGAAACATCGATTAGCTGCCTCCTGCACACCCCCTACCGGGGATGTGCCTGCAACCAAGGTACATGCCCTTGACCAGAGTCAAACCTGGGACCCTTCAGTCCACAGGCAGCCACTCTATCCACTGAGCCAAACCAGTTAGGGCTGAAGCACAAAATTTTAAAGTTTTGTTTGTTCATTTGTCTGAAGGAGACTGACAGTCTTACTATTGAGTTATACTGCTAATTAGCCTATTTATATAGCACATAAAAAAGTTTTGATGAAGTTTATTCTATTTTTTTTTTTGCCACGTTGTCTTCATATCATATGTAAGAAACTACTATCAAGTGCTACAATTTAGTTTTAGAAAATTTTCATCACTTCCACAAATTCCATCTTTGTTTACAGTCAATCCCCAATCCCACTCTTTTTGTCTAATTTATCTTTTCTGGACATTTCATATTAATGGAATGCAATATGTGTGTGGTCTTTTGGTTTGGTTTCTTTGACTTAGAATAAGGTTATGAGATTCATCCATATTGGTGCCTTATCACTTTTTGCTCCTAGTTATTGCTGAGTCATATATTCCATTGCATGGCTATGATCTGATGGACATTTGGATTATTTCCAGTTTTTAAAAGCATTGTGAATATGTTTTTAAAAACTGCTCTGAGTGCCCTGGCTGAGGACTGAAGGGTCGAGTCGCAGCACGTACCTTGGTTACAGGTTCCATCCTGTACAGGAGGCAACAATAGATGTGCCTCTCGCATGGATGTTTCTGTGTCCCTCTTCCTCCCTTTCACTCTCTAAAAATCAATGGGGAAAAAAATATCTTCAGTGAGGATTAACAACAATAAAAAAAACTGCTATGAGCATTTGCATACAAGTCTGTTTTCATTTCTCTTGGGAGGATTTTGTTAATGTAAAAACATTCAAACCTATAAGGAATTTTTGTGGGTTTACTTGAGCCAAACTGTCAACAGTTGCCAGGAGGCAGAATCTCAATGGATTGGGATAATGCTCTGGAGAATGGTGGTTTTTCACCTTGTTTTATACCTTATATCAGAGGAGAAGTAAGTGGGTTACATGAAATCCATTGATGATAGATTAGGGAGGCAGGAGAAAGCAAAGGGGGTGGGGTGGGGAGTGACCTCTGGGACTGGATAAAAAGTAAAATGATAGACACATTACTTAGGTGAGATACGTAGTTAACAGTCAACAACATGATAATAACAATGAAAGAATTTGTGGTATCTGTCCTGGCACCCAGGATAGTTGGTTGTGCCCTGAAGGGTCAAAAAAAAAGTTACAAGTTACCCTGACATTTCAATAATATGTTATCATAGATGCAAAAAGACAATAAGCTCAGTTAGGTAAAGGTTGACCTCATCAAGGAAGGTACAGGTCTAGGAGGTGACTACTCACCATAACTGCTTTTAGTTAAAGTTTAATTTCAGACCATTCTTTGTGGTTACTTTAGGTCTTTGAGTTTGCAAGACTGCCATGCAGACCTCTGAGCTTGTCAGGTTAGCATGTGGCCCCTTTCATCCACATTTTCTTGGAGTGGAATTGCTAGTTCATATAAGTTCATGATTAATTTTTATTTTTTTATTTTTTTTATTTTTTAAATATATTTTATTGACTTTTTACAGAGAGGAAGAGAGAAGAATAGAGAGTTAGAAACACCGATGAGAGAGAAACATCGAACAGCCGCCTCCTGCACACCCCCTACTGGGGATGTGCCTGCAACCAAGGTACATGCCCTTGACCGGAATCGGAATCGAACCTGGGACCTTTCAGTTCGCAGGCTGATGCTCTGTCCACTGAGCCAAACCAGTTAGGGCTCATGATTAATTTTTAAAGAAACTGACAAACTTTTCCAAAGTAACTGTACTATTTTAAATTCTCATCTTTAATGCATGAGGATTCCAGTTTCTCCACATCTTCGCCAACATTTGATATTCTCTGTATTTTTTTTTTATTATAACTATTTTTGTGTGTATGTGCATAAGGGTATCTCATGGTTTTAATTTGTATTTCCCTAATGGTTAATGATGTTGAGCATCTTTTTGTGTGCTTCTTAGCTATTCATGTATCTTTCTGGTAAGATATCAGTTCATGGTTTTTTTTTTCATATTTTATTGATTTTTTACAGAGAGGAAGAGAGTTAGAAATATTGATGAGAGAGAAACATCAATCAGCTGCCTCCTGCACACCTCCTATTGGGGATGTGCCTGCAACCAAGGTACATGCCCTTGACCGGAATTGAACCTGGGACCCTTCAGTCCGCAGGCCGAGGCTCTATCCACTGAGCCAAACCGGTCAGGCCTCCATTCATGTTTTTTTCCTGCCTGCTTTAAAATGGTTCAAATAAATCTTTTTATTATTGAGCTTTGAGAGTTACATGTTGTGGATACAAGTCCATTATGAAGTATATGGTTTACAAACTAGTTTTTACAACTTTGTAATTGTATTTTCTTTCTTTTTTAAAATATATTTTGATTGATTTCTGAGAGGAAGAGGGAGAGAGAAATATCAATGATGTGAGAGAATCATTGATCAACTGCCTCCTGCACACCCCACACTAGGGATGGAGCTCACAACCCAGGCATGTGGCCTTCACCAGAATTGGACCATGACCTTCTGGTTTAGATCGATGCTCAACCACTGAGCCACGTGGGCCGGCTGTGGTTGAATTTTCTTGATGGTGTCTTTGTAGCATAAGCTACAGTTTTTCATTTTAATGAAGTCCGACCTGCCCATTTTGAGTTGATTTTATGTGTGGTCTTTTCCGTCTGGAAAAGTCATCTTTTGTTTGTTGCATACGGATATCCAAGTCTCCTGGCTCCATTTGCTGAAAGGATTGGGCAGGTACTACACCTGTGAGCGGCAGCGCGGGCTGCACAAACACAGGGCCGGGGCGCGCTGCCAGGAGGCAGACTGCAGGCGGTTGAGCCGACTGTGGTGAGAGGGCTGATGCTCCATGGTGAATAGAAAAAGGATGGCCCCATTACCCGGGGTCTTGGCCTCCTGTCCATTCCTTTTGGAGACACTTTCTTCTGGACCGAACTTTCCCAGCTTCTCTCGGCGGTACTACAATTCCCAGAATGCTCCGCGGAGGGAGGGGAAACCATAAGCCCGGAAGTGTGGCCGCGAGGGAGGCGCGGAGCCCCCGGGCTCTGTTTTCAATATCGATTTCTTAAGGCCTGGGCGCGGGAGTCCGGCTGGCGGAACTGCGCGCGGTAGAACTCCCCTCGGAGACACGCCTCCGGCTTCCGGCCGCCTCTGCCTTCCTGGCTGGCCTGTCCGGAGTCGTTTCCTTTTCGAGTTTCCCGCGGGGGAGTGCGCCTCGAAGGCGACCAACAGCAGCCGAGAGTCTTGTCGGCCCGGCCAACTGGAGGCGAGGGTGAGAGCCGGCCGGGCCGCGCCCCCGAGGGTGGGGGCTTCGGTGGGGACAGGCTTACCCTTTCGCAGCCCTCCCAGCCATGTCCCATCAGACCCCTCCGGGCTCCTCAGTGCCGCGAGCCAGCTGCCTGGACCTGTGGAGGGAAAAGAATGACCAGCTAGTTCGACGGGCCAAGGTAACGTGGTTGCTTGGATCTCGCTTTGCGGCCCCAAGATACCAGAAAGAGGTTTTGCTGTGGACTTACCCAGCCAATGGGGAGGGGGTGAGCCCGACTGCCTCCTAAAGCCAGAACTGACTGGGGAATGACATCCCTTGCCACTGCTGCAGGGGTAGAGGAGACGGCTTATTCTCAGGGACGCTGCACCCATGTTTGGCAGGTGGCTCAGGACTTGGGTCTGTCTCCCAGGCGACAGAAGTTGGCTCAAGATGCGCTGGAAGGGCTCAGAGGACTCCTCCATAGTCTGCAGGGTAAGCAGGGTCCTCTCCGGGATGGTCAGTTCAAAACCCGCTCCCCCCCCCCCCACTCCTCCATCCCCGTCCCCGCAACACACACACACACCCCTGCCCCTCCGCAGTCAGGGACCTCTTCTCCATTTCTGGGATTGAGGCGATTATTCAGGGTACGGGGGAGGCCTGTTTAAGGCACACGCAGGGAGTGGATGTCTTTGTGCAAGTGAATCTCCTGGCTACACACACACACACACACAAACAGCAGCAGCATTTGAAGATGTGGTCCCCAGAATGGTCTAACCTGGAGAACTTTTTTGCCCTTTCCAGACTCTGTCCAAAGAGTTTTCTTTTTTAAAGGGTGCATTCTTTATTGAGGCCATTTGGTTGAGGTGGGGTGTTTGGGGACTCTTTTATGGGGGAGCAGCCTGTGAGACCAGCATTTGTTGCTCTAGGAGTCCCTGCAGCTGTTGTTGTTCTCCCCTTGGAATTGACGGTCATCTGCAACTTCATTACCCTGAGGGCAAGCCTGGCCCAGGGTTTCACTGAGGACCAGGCACAGGATATCCAAAGGGGCCTAGAGAGAGGTGAGGGCCAGAGAATATCTCCCATGCCCCTGCCAGCCTAGGTCTGGGTTTAAGTCCTTGCGAGGCGGATGGGAGGAGCAACATAATCTGCCACCTCCATGAAGAGAGATGCCCTTCTCCGATCTTCCATGTGCTCCTCAGACCAGGAACACCTTTGTGGTCTGTGGATTCCTGTAAAAAAGAAAAGCCAGAGGTGAGGTCCTATCTCAGCTGTGTGTTGTGTGTACTTTATAGTGCTGGAGACCCAGAAACAGGTGGTGCCCAGGCTAGAATGTGGGCTCAGGGGCCTATGGAACTCCGTCCTCCATGCTTCCTCCCTGCTGCCGGAGCTGCTCCCTGCCCTTCACCACCTGGCTGGCCTGCAGGCTGCCCTTTGGCTGAGCACTGACCGTCTTGGGGACCTGACTTTGCTGCTGCAGACCCTGAATGGCAGCCAGGTAATCTGAGAAGTGACCTGGATCCAAGAGATTTTTTCCTCCTCCCACTCCTCCCAGCTGCAGTAGGATCATTTTGTGCTGGAAAGGCTGCTGGGTTCTCTCAAGGAATCTTAGGTGATTTTGCTCTGGTTGGTCGCTCATTGGAGGGATTCTCTTGGGAGCATTTTAAAAGTATCTTATGTCCTGCAAGGTAGCTCAGTTGGTTGGAGCAGCATCCTGATGCACCACGGTTGGGGGTTTATTCCCCAGTCAGGACACATGCAAGAGTCAGCCAATAAAGGTATAAATGGGCGGAAAAACAAATCGATGTTTCTCTCCCTCTCCCCCGCCCCTCTCTATCTCCTTCTCTCTTCCTCTCTTTCTAAAAAAAAACACACACACAAAAAACACGCACTTAATAATCTTGGGTGGTGGTAGAGTTCTCATGTCCTTGCAGAAGTCACTTGCCAGTCTGTCTTTTCGTCAAAAATTCAGCCCTAACCGGTTTGCCTCAGTGGGTAGAGCATCAGCCTGCGGACTGAAAGGTCCCAGGTTCAATTCCAGTCAAGGGTATGTACCTGGGTTGCGGGCACATCCCCAGTAGGGGGTGTGCAAGAGGCAGTTGATAGATGTTTCTAATTCTCTATCCCTCTCCCTTCCTCTCTGTAAAAAATTAATAAAATATATTTTAAAAAATTCAAACATAGTCTTTGCCCTGTGTCCTCACGGGTTTATCCAGAGTGAGGAGGTACACTGGAATAGACGATCATTGGCTTTTCTTCTTCCCTTTATCCTTTCCCCACAGCTGTCTCTTAGATTTGGGGGCACAGGAATCAGAAGGACCCTTGAATTCAAGGTCCAGCCAGGGTAGACTGAAACAGAAAAAGTAATAGTTACAGACTTGGATCCTCTTTGGTCCTTCTCTCCCAGAATGGGTCCTCTGAGGATCTGCTGCTCCATCTAAAAACTTGGAGCCCCCCAGCTAAGGAATCAGATGACCCATTGACTCTGCAGGATGCCCAAGGCTTGAGGGATGTCCTTCTGACAGCATTTGCCTATCGCCAAGGTCAGCAGTCTCATCATTCCTTCCTCCCCATTCCCCATCTTAAGGGATCTCTAGCCTCATGACTTTCCTATCACGTTCTATATATAAATCTATTTAATTCGTGTTTTATGGCCCTTTCTAAGCTCACAACCTGATTGCCCTCAGGCCTCCAGGAGCTGATTGTAGGAAACCTGCCCAGGGCACTGAGCAGCCTGCATGAAGCAGCCTCAGGTCTATGCCCACGGCCTGTGTTGGTCCAGGTGTACACAGCCCTGGGGACCTGTCTCCGAAAGATGGTAAGGAAAGTGCTGGGGTGGGTTGAGGAAACCATGGGTGTTATGGACAGCTTTTTTCTTTGTGAGGGGGCTGAGGCTTGTGTCTTTTCCTCTAGGGCAATCCACAGAGAGTTCTGCTCTACTTGATTGCAGCCCTGAAGGGGGGATTAATCTATGGTCCCCCGCTTCTGGAGGCCTCTAGACTGTATCAGCAACTAGGGAACACAGCAGCAGAGCTGGAGAGTCTGGAGCTCCTGGTTGAGGTAAGGAATATTCCAGTTGAAGAAATGGGGCTTGCTGAGGTGCTCGTGTGAGGCGATTCGTCAAGGTATAAGTGGAAGGAAGCATGGCTCCGAAAGATTATAGATATACTTTCTTATTTTGTCTTTTTCAGGCCTTGAGTGTCACTCCTAGCTCTGAAGTCCCCCATTTTATTATTGAGGTAGAGCTGCTACTCCCACAACCTGACCCAGCCTCACCCCTTCACTGTGGCACACTGAGCCAGGTCAAACACCTGCTAGCAAGCCGCTGCCTACAGACGGGAAGGTGAGGTCCTGCCTTGCTCACACGAGCTCCTCTTTCCACTTCTGATACCTCTGTTCCTGTTCTTGTGAGTCAGAGGGATGAATTAATCAGGGCAGGACCTAGGTCCCCACTCCTCAACATCCTGCCTTGCCACTGGACACTAACCTGTATATTATTATTTTAAATTGTATAGGTTCATCTTTTCTTTTTTTATTCTTTATTGATGAAAGTTTTACATATGTCTCCTTTTACCCCCATTGACCTCTCCCTGCCCATTCCTGTCCCCCAGCATATGCCCCCACCCCTCTATTGTCTGTGTACTAACCTGTATTTTTAAAACTCTGAAGTCTCTCCCCAAATCTAATAAGCAGGGTATATCCATACTGAGTCAAGGTGGGAACCACAGACCACCCACTCCCCAGGACCCTTGAGCGTCCCTCCCTTAACTAGGAGTCCTTGGAGGTCCCTGCGAGGATCTACTGTAAGGCTCATGGGCCCTGACTCCTCAGGACAGAGGATGCTGTGGAGCATTATTTGGACCTACTGGCCCTGTTGTTGGATGGCTGGGAGCCAAAGGTGGGTGTATCTTCAAGGTTCTTTACAGTTAGGGCGGGGAAGGAGTTGGAGTCTCCTCTGGAATAGAGCAGGATTTCTGTTTTCTGTTTTTTTCCTCTGCTGTTCTGTCTGTCCAGTCTAGGGAGTAGAGGGGGCAGACCAGGAAGGCTTCCCAGAACAGGAGATCCAGGGCAGCAAGCTATGGGTGGTTTCCATGTGGTACCAGAGGTTGGGGGTAGTGGCTAACTGCATCTTTCTCCCACCCCAGTTTTCTCTACCCCCCTGCCCTCGAGGGCCGTGTATGCCTGAGATATTCTTGGAGGCAGCAGCAGCACTGATCCAAGCAGGCCAACCTCAGGATGCTTTAACCATATGTGAGGAGCTGCTGAGCCGTACATCATCTCTGCTTCCAAAAATGCCCTGGCTGTGGAAAGATGCCAGAAAAGGAACCCAGGAGTCACCACACTGCCCACTCTGGGTCTCTGCCACCTACCTGCTTCAGGGACAAGCCTGGGTGCAACTAGGGGACCCAAAACAAGCAATTAGTGAATTTAGCCGGTGAGCCCAGGAAGCCAACCAGGGGGCCCCAGGGGAAGTGTGGGGGGATAATTTTCTGATTGGGACCTGAATTGGTGAGCTCCATTCTTACCTACTCATCCCAGAGTTTCTGAGCTTGACTCCTCTTCACCCCTGTTCCATGCCCCACTTCAGGTGCCTTGAGCTGCTCTTCCGGTGCATACCTAAGGATAAAGAACAAGGTGATCTAGACTCAATTTTCCTCTTCCCTCCTGGAAGTGGTGGTAGTGGATATCAGTTCCTTCTACACGTGTCCCAGCCCAACAGGAGATTTAAGAGAAAGAGACTCCGGGCACAAGAAGAGATAGAGGGGAACTTGGGGTTTTAGTTAGTAACTTTGTGGCTGGTAACACACTTCTTGACTTTGGGGATCCCCAGGGCCTGCTTCCAACTGTGAACAGGGGTGTATGTCAGATGCGGCACTACAACAGCTTCGGGCAGCTGCCCTGATTAGTCGTGGACTAGAATGGGTGGCCAGTGGCCAGGATACCAAAGCACTACAGGACTTCCTCCTCAGTGTGCAGGTGTGCCCAGGTTTGTACATTTGCATGACGTCAGCTATGTGTAAATGCATAAGGTTGTAAAGGCTCATGAGGGAGGTACTGAGTGATGTTCCTAGATAGGAGGGGTGAATGGGATTGTGCTGTATATAACTAGGGATATACACAGACATACACAAGACATATACAAGTGTGTATGAAGGCCTCTAAGAGTTCCCAGTCTTCCCAGTGTCCTCAGACACAAAGACAGTGATGGTGTTGGGCGTGTGTTGGGCAGGAGCAGAATTAATTGAGCCTTTTATCCTGGGAAGGCATTGCTTAGGGGTGGGAAGGATTGGAAATAATCTCCTTGTTTAGTATGTGACTGTAGGCAAGACAGTTCCATGCTTTGTGGCTCAGTTTCCCCTTTTATAAAACAATACCTGAGACTAAGTCAAGTTCTAAAATTCTGTATTCTGGGGTCGCACTACAGGTAATGGAGATGCTTCATTTCACCTGCTTCAGACTCTGAGGAGGCTGGATCGGAGGGATGAGGCCACTGCTCTTTGGCAGAGGCTGGAGGCTCAAACTACGTTGCCACAGGAGAATGCTACATGGTGAGATTGAGGCCTGCTGGCTTGGGTCTAGGATAAGGTGACCAGATTTAAAGCGGTACACCATTGGACGGGGGCGGGAGGGGGGTTCTTTTTCTTTTTTTATTGTTACTTAAAATATTACAAAGGATAATCAGGACTTTTTTAAAATGCCGCGGGACGAGGGATAAACTGTTAAAAATCGGGACTGTCCCGCCAAAAGCAGGACGTCTGGTCACCTTAGTCTAGGAGCAGTTGGTGACCTGGAATCCTTCGGCCTATTGTGGTGGGTGGTGTTGAATGAAAGGGAGGGAGTGGCTGCCCAAACTTCTGCCTATCCTCTACTTTTAGGCCTCACCCTTCTTGCTTCCCAGGTCTCTCCCCCTGTACCTTGAAACCTGTTGGAGCTGGATTCGTCCTCCTGACCGTGAAACCCTTCTTGAAGATTTTCGGACATCTCTGCTGGAGCCTTGTGACTAGTAGCTGCCAAGTTTAGAAGAATCTGAGCTGGGGCCCCAATGGGCCATCTTTCTGTGGGGAGGGCTTTCTGCTTTACCGTCCTTGGGGAATGTGTTTGGAGATGATCATTCCTATATAAGTCCAGCTTTTGAAAGGTTGGTTATATTCCTGAAAACATTTTGGCCTAGTTATTGCCATCTGGTTCCAGAGACATCTCTCTCCCCAACAAGACATTGACTTTACTCATAGCACCTTTTTCCCTGTTTCCCTTTTCTTGTGTTGAGTAAAATCTCATATCTATCTCTTGTCTGCCTACTACATATACTACATACACAGCTGTCTGGTTCATTTGAATGCTGGTTGGGTAAGGTGCCATCTCCCAATATCATCTACCTTATGACTTGAGGACTGGGGTAGAAGAAAGGGGTAGAGGAATCCTTACTCAGAAAGCAGACTTTAGCCCTTTCTCTTGCCTAAAAGCAAAGCCCCACGCCCCAACATCCTGTGAGTTGACAGAATGAGTGGAGGTGGGTCTGGAAGGTGGTCTAGGCAGGCCTTCCATGACAAGGGCAGGAATTTGATTCTTAGAGGGGATAAACAAGCAAACCTGAGTCTCTCAGAGTGATTTCCTACCCCTTCCTTAATCCCAAATTCTAGGAATTTGAGAGTAGACTGCCTTAGTCAATGTGTCTGAAGGATGAATCAAGTTAACGAGCTACCGAAGCTGCCTGTTGAATAGTCAGGGCTAGCTGGCATTTTGGGCCTAAAGACTTCAACTCGGCATGCAATTTTCTTGTTGCTTTGGGCTCTCTTAAATCTGCTGTGTTCTTTGTAGCCTTTTGACCTCTCTCTGGACTGGGTGCCCTCCATCCTCAAATCATTAATATTAACACCCAGTGGTAAGAGGAAGAGTGTACTTCCAAGCCCCAAAGAACTGTAAAGCCTCGTGGGAGTAGCATTAACCAGAGGTGCAATGACTAAAATAGAGTGATTTGAGAGCTGCGGTGCTAGTTAAAAAGGGTCCAGAGTAAGGGTGGCCTGAATTAGCATTTTGAAGGAGCAAGGAGAGGGGTTAGGAAGAAGACAGATGTGTAGTTTAATACTACAATAATACCAGACAAATACAAGGGTTCACTCCATTGTGCCAGGTTTATTTATTTATTTTTAAATTTTTTATTGCTTAAAATATTACAAAAAGTAGTACATATGTCTCTTTTTTTTCCCCCTTGACCTTCCCCTGGCCTTCCTCCCCCAACCCCCCAGTGTCTTGTATCCATTGGTTATGCTTATATGCATGCATAAAAGTCCTTTGGTTGATCTCTTACCCCCCACCCTCTCCACATTGTGCCAGGTTTTTCCAGCAGGATAAACTCAGGAGCCAATGAGCTGGAGCCAAGTGGGAGAGTCCGCCTCTAAGAGATTGAACACTCCTTCGGCCAGTGGATCTGGTCCCATTCCTTTCGTTGATTGGTTGAGCATACCAATCCGTCGAGGAAGCGTAGCGTTGCGGCCAATTGACGTGGCGATGCATACTTGAGGCGGGAGCCAGGCCAAAGCGAATTTTCTGATTGGCTCTGGTCCGTGGGTTGCTGGGGAGAGGCGCCGAGAGGCGGGCGGGAGTCCCTAGGGCAGGCGCTGATTGGCTGAGGTGAGAGTACCTCTTCTTCCGATGATTCGGCTCTTCTCGGCTCAGTCTCAGTGAAGCGTCTGTAGCCGTCGTTTGAGTCGTCGCTGCCGCTGCCTCCTCGCGGATCAGGAGCCAACGTCTCCTGCCCGCCCACCGCACGGGTGCCGCTGGGAGGAAGCGACAGGGAGGCTGCCTGCGGGTTTGTCGCCGCTGCTCGCTACCCCGTCCGGGAGAGCCGAGCCCGGGTCCAGACGGTCTCCTGCCACCCCTCGTAGCCGTTACCCTTGGGCTGCCACAGCCGCCGGCCGGGAGAGGCACGCGCCATGGCCTCCGGAGCTGAGTGAGTGTGTGTGCGCGTGCCCGCCCGCTCGCCGCGGGTGCGCGCCCCGGGGGCTCTTCAGGGCTGCTGGGCCCGGCTGGGCCTGGCCCTGGGCGCGTCTAAGAGATGGAGACCGGGAAAGAGGGAGACATGGAAGGAAGGAGACGAGAGGACGGGAGCGAAGGAGGGGCCGGCTGGGCCAGGCTACGCACCCGTGCGCCCCCTAGGCGGGGTTTGCGTGGGGCCCGGGTCGGGGCCTGGGCCAGATCGTGCTGTGTCATGCAGGCCCGGCCGGCCTGATTGTCTCCCTTGGAGCGGCCATGCGGGCCTGGTGCGGTCTGCTGGCCCGCGCTGCCGCCGCGGAGCCCCGGGGCCTGGAGCCCTCCCCCACCCCGTCACCCCCCGCGATTCGGCCTACCACCCGCTGAAGGCCTTTGGTGCCGGGAGAGAGCAGGCCCCAACGCCCTAGCTGGGCCCGGTGGGCGTGGACTTTGGGCCCCGTGAAGGCCTTCGGAGCCGGAGACAGAGGCGGAGGCCGGAGCGGGGACGGCCGGGCGAGCTCAGGGAAGCTCTCGGCGCTTTCGGAGCCGCGTCCGCCGGGGCCGCGCAGCATCCTGTGCCCCCTGAGCAGTGGGGCAAGGGCCCAGTTTTTCGCTTCTGGCCTGTTCCCAGGAGAAAGCTTTGGTCAGTTTTCCTTGGTGTCATGAAATAGCGTAGGGAAAAGGGCACTTTTTTCTTTCTTTACTGTTCTAGGTTCTTGCTATGTCGTTCGAATATGAGTTCGTATTTTCTAGGCCTTCCTAGATTTCAGCCTTCGTGGTGTGTAGGTTACAGTTGCTCTAACTCTCCCAGAACACACGCTTTCCGCGCCCCCAAATCTGCTGTGTTGAGAAATCCTGGGCCCTGCACCCGGAGGAAAGCACCAGATAAAACGTGGCCCCTCTGTCCACTGAATTTAGAATCAAGAGCTTTACATCCTGGGGGGAAGGCAGGAGCACAGCCATCCTATGGAAACTCCTCTTATGCAAATCACCTTCCTGACTCAAAGAGACTTTGTGTTTTTGGTGTGTGTTCCTTTATTTTCAAGTTTCTGAATCTAGATGAAGTATGACTCAGTCATCTATTTAAAAGGTCCACTTAGTAATACTTAAAATTTATGTTATCCAGTCTGTTGTTTTCAACTAAAAATAAAAATCCAAAATTATTGGAACCTGGCAGCATAGATGGTTTCTAATCCCTTGGTCATCATCTTGATGACTCTTACCTGAACTGCCTCCAAGTCCCCTGGTCCTTAGGGATTCTGGAAAGGGCCTGACTCAAGCCGAAGACAATGGGAGGTGTCTCCAAAGAGCCTCCGGGACTGCTGCTGGGTGATGTTCAGGCTGAATTCTCTTTTACATCTTCCTTCTTTTTATCTCAGTAGATAGATGTGGGATTAAAGATTTTTATCTTAAGAGGGGCGGGGAACCTTTTTTCTGTCAGCAGCTACTTGGATGTTTATAATATAATTTCTGGGCCATACAAAAATTACCAACTGAAAGATTAGCATGCTACAGTTGGTCAAACATTTAATTAACCCACCTCTAATGCCTTGGCCGGGCCAGACCAAATGATTTCTTGGGCCTCATGGCCCTCAGGTTGGTTGTTCCTCACCCCTGTTAAGGGAAGAGTGTACTATTCATCTCCAATGCTAGGGTCCAGAATGGTAGGCAGATTGCAGGTATTTTTAGAATGTAGCCTTGGGGTTAAAACACAAACTGATTAGAGGCAACTGTATTTTTTTTTTTTTTTCAGTACCAGTTCTATAGGTTAAGCAGGAAGATGGGCAGCCCTTGGAGGGTATTTTGAAGTCTGAGGGAGGGGACAAATTGGTGGGTTTAAATTGCCCTCAGATGTCACATTGACCATGGTTGCCCTCCAGGGTGTTGATAAGCATTGGGAAAATTTGTCTACTCTGCAGCTTATGCCCAAAGTGCCACACTTTTGGGTTTGGGGAGGCAAGTTTAAGCCTAGGAAACTCCACTCTTGGAAACCAGTTTAAAGGTGATTAAAGATGCAACCTTTAAGAGGATCAGCAGAAAATTTGCAATTATATTAGAGAATGGGATTTGTATTTCTCGGGTATATCAGGACCAAAATATGTAAAAGCCCCGTAACTCCGCAGCGGGTATTCTAGAGCATAGGCATCTTTTTTTCTTGCAAGTTGTGAAGACATTTCTAATAGGAATACTATTTTGTCTTGTTTTGTTGGCTGGTAAGTCCCTGGATACCGGAACAGTGCCTGGCATATAATACATATACTCGTTAATTAGTTGAATGGAGAAATAATCCATGGAAGACATGTATTTCTTCACTTCTTAGTAAGGCACGTGTTTTCCTGAGTCTTACTAAGAGGAGGTAGTTCTTCAAAGGAGTAGAGCCCACCAAATTGAGTTAGTAAGGCTGGAGATAAGCTAGTTAAAAAATTGGTGTCTAGGAAATAATTGAAACTGAACAGTTTATTATTTTTTGTTTGTCTCCACCTGAAGGTATTTTTCCATAGATTTTTTTTTTTTTTTTTAAGAAAGGGGGAAGTGGAGGGAGAGAGAAACAGAAACATCAATGTGAAAGTGAAAAAGACACATTGCTTGTTTGCCTCCTTCCTGCATGTGCCCAAACTAGGGTGGGGATTGAACCTGCAACCCAGGTACATGCCCCTTGACTGGGAATGAAACCTAACTTTTGGTGCACAGGTCCACCACACTCTAACCAGGGGGCAACACCAGCCAGCACGAAACTGGACAGTTTAAAGTGGTTTGGACTCAAGCAATCTTGATTTAGGTGAGAAGGATTTGGATTTGCTCCATGTCTCAGCATTTCTTGGTTTTGACTTTTTAAAAAAAAAAAATCCTTACCTGAGGACATGCTTAGTGAGAGGGAGGGAGAAACATCAGTGTGAGAGAAGCATCAATCAGTTGCCTCCTGTAGGTGCCCCAACCAGGGATAGAACCAGCAACCCAGGTATATGCCCTGTCTGGGAATCGGCACAGGCAATCTTGTGGTGCACAGGATGACATTCAACCAACTGAGCCACTCTAGTTGGGTGGTTTGGACTTTTGGACAGCTTCATGGAGTTGTATGTCTTACAGAGATTACCGTTTGAGCCTAACCCTCTTTCTGAAGGTTCCAGATCTGTTCCTGTTTTTGTTGTTGTTGTTGTTTGTTTTAAATATAATGGTATTTAAGTTTGACATTTCTGTGATATATAGAAAACTCTGGCACTCAGCACATTTAGCCAGTAAAGGAGGGTAGTGCTAATGTTGCTTCATTGTCCCTAGCCTTGCTTGGTGGTAGTTGGGGCCTCAATGAGTCCTAAGAGAAGTTGTCTAGCTAACTTCATTCTTTGCCTTTCCCTTTCCCTTCTCTCTCGCTTTGCTCTCAGGAGCGAGCGATACCATTAGCTTCCTCACTCCCATGCGTCCAAGGGCCCTTCCTTTATCTCTATAACTTATTTCCTCAACCCATTTCTTATAGAAATTACTTTTTCTACCTCTGTGATTATATAAATAAATGTTCTCTTATAAAAAAAAAAGTTAACAAAGAAAGAGCTTGTGCTTTGTTTTGCAGTGCTGATTAATCGTAGTGACTGTTTATATCACGTGCCAGGCATTGTGTTGAACATTCATTATCTCAGGACAATAATCCTGAGGTAGATACTACTATATCCTCATTTCCAAAGAGGTTAAATAACTTGGCCGAAATCAAAGTTAAGTAATGACAGGGTTGGAATTCAGACCCAGCAGGTCTGACTACAGAGCCTCTCCTCTTAACCACTATTCTATCTTGACTGTTTTCATTTCTGTAATTGTACTTAATCTCCACTTGTATTTCATCATTTTAGGTCATAGTTGTTTGTTTGTTTGTTTTTTAATTCTTTATTGTTTAAAGTGTTGCATATAGTATTACATATTTCTCCTTTCCCCCCCCAGCACATGCCCTCACCGCCCTAGTGACTTGTGTCCATTGGTTATGCTTATATATATCATACAAGTCCTTTGGTTGATCTCTTACTCCTCTCCTCCCCCCACCATAGTTTTTTGACCCTTGGGCTGTATAGCTAAGCATATTAGCATCCAAGAGCTACTGGAATGGGAATTGTAATATGTGCTAGGTATTACTCTTCATGACCTTGGCTGAATTTCCACTTAATCTACTCACTATGTCTTTTCAAGTGTAAGTTTTAGAAATTGGTGGTGTCCCCGCAGCTGGAGTATGTATTGTGACTGACTTCATTTTCTCTTTCTAGTTCAAAAGGTGATGATTTATCAACAGCCATTCTTAAACAAAAGAATCGTCCCAATCGGTTAATTGTCGATGAAGCCATCAATGAGGACAATAGTGTGGTGTCCTTGTCCCAGGTAAGTTAGGTCCACAGCCCGGTGTTTCCTTATTTCACTTAACCTGAGGGTTTTTCCCAGGATTCTTTTCTCATTTTTCTTGCAGTGACCACAAATAGAGGGGGTTTACTGGGAATCCCAACCTCCAGGGCTGCTGCTTACCCCCTGGCCCAGTGACCCAAAGGCCTTAACCTTGTTTCCTCAGCCCAAGATGGATGAGCTGCAGTTGTTCCGAGGTGATACAGTGTTGCTGAAAGGAAAGAAGAGGCGGGAAGCTGTGTGCATTGTGCTTTCTGATGACACATGTTCTGATGAGAAGATTCGAATGAATAGAGTTGTTCGGAATAACCTTCGCGTACGCCTAGGGGATGTTATCAGGTGTGTGTGGGGTTCTTGGCCCCTCAGGGATGGGAGGCCAGAGATAGCTTGCCTTATAGGCAGGACCCCTATGAAGGCCTTGGCAGCTGCAGGTATCAGAAGCCTCCTAACCATGGAAAGATTTATGTATCAGAGTTGGTTCAGACTTTGGTTTTGCCTTCCTGGGACTTTAAAATCTTCTGCTTGATCTTTGAGACAAATTGGCATTTCTATGACTTTCTTAATGCCTTTTTTTCTTCATTATTTTCTGTAAGAGGTATAACTTATCACACCTTAGGCCTTGGTTTAGGATGCCATTTGAGGATGTGTATCTGCCAAATAACCTCACTACTCTGTTAGATTAATGATTTGTGTTAGGGCTCAAATGAGGTGGGAGCGTGGGTGTGGAAGTTGAACTCCTAGCAGGTCTTTTTAAGGGTCCAAATTAATCTAGGAGAGAAGCATAGTTTGAGTTAAACCCAGGACAGCTGCCATCTGAGTGATGTTGCACTTAACTTTAGGCAAGAGGCTTTTCTCATCTTGGAGTCTTCTTTAGCTACTGCTACCCAACCACCTGTTAACTGGCCATGAATATCAGACTTCTAGTTCTTTTTTATAGATTCTCGGTTTCGTGTAGCTTTCCTGGAGGGGCTTAGTCACTTTTCTCAAGGTGCTCTGACCACCTGACTTGAGATTATTTTTTCATTTCTGTATCTCTGACCCTGATGCTTAGGCTGAGACCTCCCTTTTCAGTATTGGGTCACCAATATCCAGAATGGGTTATCCTTGGATCTCTCACTGAAGACTGTCTCTCCTGTCTTCTTTGTAGGGGTTCCAGATGTGTGGGTCTTCCCTTTAGTTCACTGAGTGGGAGCAGGCAGCCCCACTAATGGCTTTACCCTTCCCTGAGTGTGACCTTTCTTAGTTCTGCTTGGCTGATCCTTTGTCCTCATTCCCACTCTATCCTGCCTCTCTTCACCTAAAGCCATTCCTGCCTTTTCTCTTTCGCTCGCCATCAGCTCTCTGTGCCAGGCCCTTTCGGACATCCAGTGCTTGGGGCTGCAGTGTGGTTGGTAATGTGGAGTCTGCTTGTCATCCTCAGCATCCAGCCATGCCCTGATGTGAAGTATGGCAAACGCATCCATGTGCTACCCATCGATGACACAGTGGAAGGTATCACTGGCAATCTCTTTGAGGTATACCTTAAGCCATACTTCCTGGAAGCTTATCGACCTATTCGGAAAGGTGAGAGACAATTTTAGAGACTGAACTTAAGGATGGCTGTTTGTGGGAATACTCATCAACCTTAGAACATCTGTCTCAGTCTCATGTGTGTATACATGTGTACTCTCTTCTTCCCCCTGCCCTCCCTCCCACTCCCCTTTTATCCCATTCCTATTCCCTGCTCCAGGAAGAGTAAATTATCTTTTCTTAAATCTCTGGGCCATTTTGGCTATGTCACGGTCCAGAGTATTTAATGTTTAGCACAACTCTACTATTGGTGGGTGTTGTAAAAGCTTGGGTTGCCTAAACCTCAGAAGTCAAAACCTTATGGGCTTCTGGCACATCAGATTGTTCACTGTCCCTCTTGAGAGTCAGAAGGAAACTTCACGGGCTAGCTTGTCTGCTCTTGCCTGATGTTTAACAGAATCATGGGGAGGGGGAGGAGCAATATCTAGTGAAATTAGAAATCTAGACTCCATGTTCTGATGACTAATTCTCCCTTAGTCTTATAGTTGACACCTATAACTGCCCTCATGCTGATTATTCTCATAGGAGACATTTTCCTTGTCCGGGGTGGAATGCGTGCTGTGGAGTTCAAAGTAGTGGAGACAGATCCCAGCCCTTACTGCATTGTTGCTCCAGACACAGTGATCCACTGTGAAGGGGAGCCTATCAAACGAGAGGTGAGTCCTCTTTCTGATCCCAGAACTGGACTACATGATACTCAGTGGGACAGTTCTGTGGTGGTTATCAAGACAGGGTGCTCTTTGGAACTAAGCTTCTTGCAGAGGTGGGAAACGCCCAGTTTTCATTTCTGGGCGTAGTGTTTCTTAGAAGTATCTGATACCAGTAATTTAAAAAAATCTGGTTTGAACCAAAAGGATCTAAGTAGTTATACTATATTTTGAAGAAGTGATGCTGGTAATGGAACTGGAATTTCCATTTACCAGAATTTCTAGCTTCAGGTCTTAGGTGAGCCCTTCCCAGTAAGACTGAGGACAGTGTGAGAGGGAAAAGCCGTGCTAGAAATCCTTGCTTGGGATTTTGAGTTGTTCTTTGAGGCACAGTCCTCTTAGAGGAAAGTCTTCAATTACAGCAGATTTTCCCACACCAGATTGTGGAGGGATTTGAAGAAACTCTGCTTTTGCTGATAATAATATCCCTGCCTTCTCCTTTGTCTCCTCCATATTCAGGATGAGGAAGAGTCCTTGAATGAAGTAGGCTATGATGACATTGGTGGCTGCAGGAAACAGCTAGCTCAGATAAAAGAGATGGTAGAGCTGCCCTTAAGACATCCTGCCCTATTTAAGGCAATAGGGGTGAAGGTGAGTATCTGGGGCTCTGAGGGATATAGTCTAGAGTGGTGATTAATATATATATTACATAATATATAAAATAACTTTAAAGATGTAAAAGCTATTCTTAGGAACCCTATAAAAACAAATCTCACCATAGTTTGCTAACCGATCTAGAAGAGTACTACCCAATAGAAGTAGAAGTTAAGGAAATTTGCAGTGTTAAGTGTCCTGAGTTTAAAACATTTGAGAACTGCTGATCTAGAATGGAACTTCCCAACCATTTCCATGTCATGGGATATACTGAAGATGAAATTATTACCCCTTCCCTTAGTATGCACCATATAAATAACTCTATATCTTCTGTGTGGGCACTTCCCATGTGTTGCCTGTGGATAAGACCACAGAAAAGACAGCTTCAAAGAGGAAAACTTGGGATTGGCGGTAAGGAAAAGCATTCTAACATAATAAATCCTGAAGGGTTGTGATTACTGAAGTGATTGAGTCTCTGTCAACACTTTTTCTTGAAAATATATTTTTATTGATTTCAGAGAGGAAGGGAGAGAGAGAGAGATAGAAATATTAATAATGAGAGAGAATAGTTGATTGGACGCCTCCTGCACACCCCACACTGGGGATCGAGCCATAACCCAGGCATATGCCTGACCGGGAATTGAACTGTGACCTCCTAGTTCATAGGTCCACACTTAACCACTGAGCCACGCCAGCCTGGCTCTGGCAACACTCTTTTGAGTAAGCTAGTCCTTAGCCCTTAGTCTATCTAAAGTCAAGCTCTTGGACTAATGGCCTCTTGCTTTTTTGTCTAATGCCAGGATCTTTAGACTCAATTGGACTATTTCTTGGTTTTCTCTGCTATTTCCTATCATACTAATAAAAGGGTAATATGCTAATTAGACCAGATCAACTGGACATCTTCTGGATGTCCAACTTCTTCTGGACAAAGCCACGGTGGTGGGGGCCGAGGCAGAGGTGGTTAGGGGCTATCAGTCCAGTGAGGGGGGGGAGCAAGCAGTTAGGGGTGCGATCAGGCCGGTGCGGGGGAGCAAGCACTTAGGGATGAGATCAAGCCAGCACAGGGAAGCAAGCAGTTAGGGGGTGATCAGGCCAGCAGGGGAGAGCTGTTGGGAGCAATCAGGCTGGCACGGGAGGGCAGTTGGGGGCTATTAGGCCGGCAGGGGAGAAGTTAGAGGGTGATCAGGCTGGCAGGCAGAGGCAGTTAGGGGCGATCAGGCAGACAGGCAGCAGGCAAGTGGTTAGGAGCCAGCGGTCCCGGATTGTGAGACGCATGTCCAACTGCCCCCCAAGGGGTCCCAGTTTGGAGAGGGTGCAGGCTGGGCTGAGGGACACCCTTTCTGTCCCCCCCGCCCCATGCATGAATTTTATGCACTGGGCCTCTAGTGCAAGTTATAATCATAGATGTCAGCCTTCTATCAGTATTTTCCCTGCTGATAAGGGGAGTGAGTGTGGCCTAAAGTAAGCTGTCTTCCCAGCAGCTATGGCTAAGGACTCAATTTTACTGGTGTCAGGGTTGAGCTGTGATCCTTACCTTCAGTAAAGCGCTGTTTAAGCTGTGTGAGGCTGGATGGGGTTGGGAGAAAGTGGGAGCCAGAATCTAATTATATTCTCTGTACTGGTCCTCAGCCTCCTCGGGGAATCCTGCTCTACGGACCTCCTGGGACTGGAAAGACTCTGATTGCTCGAGCTGTGGCAAATGAGACGGGGGCCTTCTTCTTTTTGATCAACGGTAGGAAACTTGTTCCACCCTGAGTTTGGCTGGACATAATTCTGAGCTTAGCATGATCTAGTCTCCTGAGCTGTATAAATCATGCACACACTCATTTGCACACATGCTCTTGTGTATACTTCAGCATGTTTTTTCTGTAGACAAATAAGCAACAAAGGGATGATATTTTCCTCTTGTGCCCCCAATCTATCTATCTCTCTTTGAGAAAGATTATAGACAGGCTGAAAACATTTAGGGGGAGCAAGTTAGGATGGGAAATCAAGAAGTCTATGCTTATTTATTATAGAGGGTTTCGGGGAAGGTCAATCTTTAAGAATGCTATTTAGCTGTTAAGAGGTCCAACTGGTGTGCTGCTTCTCCTGCTCTGGCCAGAGGTCCTATAGCAGGGGTCCTCAAACTATGGCCCATGGGGCCACATGAGGCCCGCCGAGGACATTTATCCGGCCCGCCGGGTGTTTTTTTGCCGCCTTGTTTTTTTACTTCAAAATAAGATAAGTGCAGTATGCATAGGAATTTGTTCATAGTTTCTTTTTAAAACTATAGTCCGGCCCTCCAACAGTCTGAGGGACAGTGAATTGGCCCCCTGTTTAAAAAGTTTGAGGACCTCTGTCCTAGAGCATCTTCTGTCATCTTCATACTTTCAGCTCAACTGTGAGATAAGTGTACTAGGTCCCTTGGTTTCTCTCCAGTCTGACTTGTTGGTTATCCTGGGATAGTGGCTAATGGACTCTGAAAAAGTAGGCAGAGGCTATCTGCCATCTTCTCACCCAGGACCTGTGTCTGGTCTTAGCAAACAAAACAACTGCTTTCATTTGGGATTAAAAAAGGATATAGTTTGCCATTGACTCTATTCTGAATCCTTTCAGGTCCTGAGATCATGAGCAAGTTGGCTGGAGAGTCTGAGAGCAACCTTCGTAAAGCCTTTGAGGAGGCTGAGAAGAATGCTCCTGCTATTATCTTCATTGATGAGCTGGATGCCATTGCTCCCAAAAGAGAAAAAGTAGGGCTTTAACCCAGGGGATTAGTGGGGGGGAGGGGGTTGAAAGGTCTTGACTTCACTTCTGACCAGATATCCTGTCCTGACAGACACATGGGGAGGTGGAACGGCGCATTGTATCACAGTTGTTGACCCTTATGGATGGCCTTAAGCAGAGAGCACATGTCATCGTCATGGCAGCAACTAACAGACCTAACAGCATTGACCCAGCCCTACGGCGATTTGGTAAGGACCCCAAATTTCTTTAAGTTGTCCTTGCTCATAGGGAGATCATAACTCTACTTGGCTAATTATTTTTCCTTTTTAAAATATATCTTTTTATTGATATCAGAGAGGAAGGGAGAGATAAAATCAGTGATGAGAGAGAATCATTGATCAACTGCCTTCTGCAGGCCACCTACTGGAAATCGAGCTCAAAACTCAGGCACGTGTCCTCTCTAGTAGTAAAAACTTCTGGCCTCCTGGTTCATATGTCAGCGCTCAACCACTGAACCGGGCTTTGTTTAATCTTTTTAATCTCACATCTGTCATTTATCTAAATCACCTAATCCTGCTCATTTTTTGAAGTTTTTTATAGTGAAAGGGCCCAGCTCTCCTTTCCCTTACTTCATGCCCTGTCTAGGGAGAGCCATTCTGGTATGCCTGAAACTGAAGGGTTTCTCAGGACGTGGGACCCATGGGAGTTTGAGTGCTAACATCAGAACAGTCCTGGGTGTAAACTAGGATGCTTGGTCACATTAGGCCTGTTCCTTCTTCCCTTTGGACGAGAAATAAGCCCTGTGTATATTCACGCGTTGTCCCACAGGTCGCTTTGACAGGGAGGTAGATATTGGAATCCCTGATGCTACAGGACGCTTGGAAATTCTTCAGATCCATACCAAGAACATGAAGCTGGCAGATGATGTGGACCTGGAACAGGTGGAGTAGTGATGAGAGCTGACCAGGAGTTTTAGGATATCTGTTTCCAGGCAGTTAAAGGGAACTGTCTAGGAATATAAACTTAAGATGTGAGGAGACTGATTTTGATTTTGAGGCAGAGAAAAGGAATTGATTTGAGATTGAATCCAGGAGACGAGTTGGCATGTTTCTTGGTTGATGTTGTATTAGAGCAAACCAGAATTTGGGGGGCAGCTTTACTTGCAGGCCCCAAGTCCAGGTTTAAATACTTATATCTAGCCTGTGCAAGGACTGCTAGTATGTGTTCTAGTAATTGGGAGGACCCAGAAGTAGGAATCGGGAAGGGACTAGGATTCTGTTGTCTTTGACCCCTTAAAGCAGCCATGTCTTAGAGATAGTAAATAGAATTTCTCTCTGCAGGTTGCCAATGAGACTCATGGGCATGTAGGTGCTGACCTAGCAGCCTTGTGCTCAGAGGCCGCTCTGCAAGCCATCCGCAAGAAGATGGACCTTATTGACCTAGAGGATGAAACCATTGATGCTGAGGTCATGAACTCCCTGGCAGTTACTATGGATGACTTCCGGGTAAGGACTGCACTGCTGTCGTAGGTCCACACGTGTGCACTTCCATGCCTTCTCTTGCAAATTTCATTTCCAATTTTACTTTTTTTTTTTTTTTTTTTTTAGTGGGCTCTGAGCCAGAGCAATCCATCAGCATTGCGGGAAACTGTGGTGGAGGTGCCACAGGTAACCTGGGAGGACATTGGGGGCCTGGAGGATGTGAAACGTGAGCTTCAGGAACTGGTCCAGGTAGGGTATCTTGGTTCAGGGCGAGTCATGCTTTAAGACTTTGTAATTGAACTGGCTAGTCTTGGGATGTTAGCACATTCATTGCAGGAATTGTGAGAGTAATTCAGGAATCTGCTATTCTCAGGTCTGAGGCACCAAAGGAGCCTGCTAGGGAAACTGGTTCTTAAAATGAGGGGATGAGAGGGGTAGGCTTCTGTTTGGCTAGGTTTCTTTCAAACTGTAGAGGTATTCCTGAACCCTCTTTCTTTTTCCTTCTAGTATCCTGTGGAGCACCCAGACAAATTCCTCAAGTTTGGCATGACACCCTCTAAGGGAGTACTGTTCTATGGACCTCCTGGCTGTGGGAAAACCTTACTGGCCAAAGCCATTGCTAATGAATGCCAGGCTAACTTCATCTCCATCAAGGGTCCTGAGCTGCTCACCATGTGGTTTGGGGAGTCTGAGGCCAATGTCAGAGAAATCTTTGACAAGGTGAGCTACAAGCAGTTGGGCTATCTAGTCACTTGCTTGAAGGCAAGATAGAAATAGAGGCTGTTTCTTTGGGAAAGTTAAAAACATCTCATTCTGGCAGTTCAGCTGGAACAGTGAAGGTCTCTTTATTTTCCTTCTCATGTCGGAGAGACCATTGTACTAATGTTTGAGTCCATCTGTCCCTCCCATAGGCCCGCCAAGCTGCCCCCTGTGTACTGTTCTTTGATGAGCTGGATTCAATTGCCAAGGCCCGTGGTGGTAACATTGGAGATGGTGGTGGAGCTGCTGACCGAGTGATTAACCAGATCCTGACAGAAATGGATGGCATGTCCACAAAAAAGAACGTTTTTATCATTGGCGCGACCAACCGGCCTGACATCATTGATCCTGCCATCCTGCGACCTGGCCGCCTTGATCAACTCATCTATATCCCGCTACCTGATGAGAAGTCCCGTGTTGCCATCCTGAAGGCCAACCTGCGCAAGTCTCCAGTTGCCAAGGCACGTGCAAGATCATGGGCCATGGGGACATCTATGAGTCCTCAGGCTAGTGTGGGGTGCTGTTTGGTTTCCAGACAAGATTTCATTGGGATTTCTGGGATTAGGGTTGTAAAGGGAAGATGGTATATTTGAGGGTGTTAGGAGATTCTAGAATTGGGAATAAAACAGTGGTGAAAGATGGGACAGATTGGAATTGGGAGTGCTAGAGTGGCTCATGGGAGGAGAGATCAAATGCTAAGATACTCTACTTTCAGGATGTGGATTTGGAGTTCTTGGCTAAGATGACTAATGGCTTCTCTGGAGCTGACCTGACAGAGATTTGTCAACGTGCCTGTAAGCTGGCCATTCGTGAATCCATCGAGAGTGAGATTAGGCGAGACCGTGAGAGGCAGACCAACCCATCAGCCATGGTGAGTTTGCATCCTTTCCCCAGATGTGCCAGTCATGGGGTGCCAGGGGGTAATCCCCACCATGCCCTAGAACAGTGATTGCCAACCTTTTAAACCTCACGGATGATCAGTTGTCGACCGCTGCTCCAAAGGTTTTCTTTTTCTTTCTTTTTTTTAAAAAATATTTTTTATTGGTTTTTTTTACAGAGAGCAAGGGAGAGGGATAGAGAGTTAGAAACATCGATGAGAGAGAAATACCGATAAGCTGCCTTCCGCACACCCCCAACTGGGGATGTGCCCACAACCAAGGTACATGCCCTTGACCGGAATCGAACCTGGGACCCTTCAGTCCACAGGCCGACGCTCTATCCACTGAGCCAAACCGGTTAGGGCTCCAAAGGTTTGCTTAAACCCATTGGTCGCCAACCTGTCAGACATCGTGGACCACCAGTGGTCCGAGGACCATCCGTTGGTGACCACTGCCCTAGAAGTTTGTAAGGTTTTGAAAAGATCATCTGATTTAGGCATTTAAGCAGGGCATCAAAGAGAGTAGCTGACGGTTAACTTCATTTTATAATTATAAATGGATAGATGGTTGCTTTTTCTACCTTTTGGAGGGGGTCTGTGACATCCCTCTTGTCTCCCATAAAAGCTTAAAAACTACTGATAAACTAATCCCTGGGAGCAGTCTTTTTTAAAAAATAAATTTTTATTGATTTCAGAGAGGAAGGGAGAGGGAGAGATAGAAACATCAATGATGAAAGAGAATTATTGATTGGCTGCCTTCTGCATGCCCCATACTAAGGATCGAGCCTGCAACCTGAGCATATGCCCTTGACCAGAATCAAACCCGGGACCTTCCAGTCCACAGACTGACACTCTGTTCACTGAGCCAAACCAGCTAGGGTAGGGAGCAGTCTTATAACTCACAGCAATTGGAGTGGCTTCTCAGTGGAAAAGATAGGATTTGAGCTGGGTTATTGAAAGGAGAGTACAATTTGAATAAAAAAAATAAGTGCAAATAATCTGCTAAGTCGGATTACAAAAGTTGGGAAAACCTGGGTAAATTTAAGAGGGCATATGTTACTAAAAGTGAGGCCACTAGGTAAGGTGTAATTCAGATGTGGTAAACACTGAGAGTTGTTGATATTTTTCTTATTTATATTTTGTTAATCCTCACCCAAGAATATTTTTTCCATTGATTTTTAGAGAGAGTGGAAAGGAGGGGGGAGACAGAAAGAGAAACATCGATGTGAGAGAGACATACTGATTGGTTGCCTCCCACACCCACCCTGACTAGGGCAGAGGATCCAGTCTGCAACTGAGGTATAAGCCCTTGACTGTAATTGAACCTGTGACCCTTTGGTCTGTGGGCCAACGCTCTCACCACTGACCCACACCAGTCAGGGCAACCAGTTTCTTTTTTTTATTACCCTAAGTCCCTGGCAGCCACTGATGTGATTTCTGTCCCCATAGTTTTGCCTTTTTCATTTTCAGAATGTACTGACAGGTTTTAAGAGGGCAGTGATTCAGTTTTATTAAGATCGTCCTGGTGACTTGCTTAGGTTGTATTAGTGAGGCAGGAAGACCAACAGGTTACTGTAGTAACGAGGGGCAAAAGGCCAGGGAAGGGATCCAGGCTGAGCCTTAACTACCCTTGTGGTCTGTGTTTACCAACTCTACAGGAGGTAGAAGAAGATGATCCAGTGCCTGAGATCCGCCGAGATCACTTTGAGGAGGCCATGCGCTTTGCCCGCCGTTCTGTCAGTGACAATGATATTCGAAAATACGAGATGTTTGCTCAGACCCTTCAGCAGAGTCGGGGCTTTGGCAGTTTCAGGTAACTGGGCGACAGTGAGCAGTGCTTAAATTGCCTTGGGGAGCTACATAACCAAGTTAGTGGGAGTCCTAAGGAGGCTAGAGGGGTAGTTGTGAAAATCCTATACAGGCCCTGTCCTAACCCCGACCTTTTAAAAAAAATTATTTTTTGGTTTTGCTTTTGTGCACAGATTCCCTTCAGGAAACCAGGGTGGAGCTGGCCCCAGTCAGGGCAGTGGAGGCGGCACAGGTGGCAGTGTATACACAGAAGACAATGATGATGACCTCTATGGCTAAGTGACGGTGGCCAGTGTGCTTCGAGCTGGCCTGGCTGGACCTTGTTCCCTAAGGGTGGGGGCGCTTGCCCAGGAGGGACCAGGGGTGCGCCTGCGGCCTGTTCCATTCCTCAGTCTGAACAGTTTAGCTACAGTCAGACTCTGGACAGGGGTTTCTGTTGAAAAAAAACAAACCACAAAACAAAAGCGATAAAATAAAAGCGATTTTCATTTGGGAGGCAGAGTGAATTATCAACAGAATCGGGCCTTGGGCCTACATCATTTCTCTTGTAGTTTGGGGTAGTGCAGGGATCCTGTGTGGGTGTGAACCAAGGCACTACCGCCACTCCCCACAGTAAAGCAGCTGCACTTCACTCAGTGCTTCTTGAGCCCTCCCTTCTTCCCCCTACCCAACCTGGGCAGGAGGATGAAGGGGCCACCATCGCTGGGTGTTTATATAGAGAGTAGGTTGATTTTATTTTACATGCTTTTGAGTTAATGTTGGAAAACTAATCACAAGCAGTTTCTAAACCAAAAATGACATGTTGTAAAAGGATAATAAACGTTGGATCAAAATGGAGCCTGAGTCCTGGCCCCTGTGCCTGTTTCTTTTTCTGGGAAGGGCCTTGTGCTGTCCCTCACTGCCAAGGTGTTCTTCCAGTGTGAAATACTATAAGATTCTGTCCTCTTTCCCTCCTGATTCACATCGATGTGATACAGCTTCCTAGCCCCAGTGTCTTCAGTATCACTGGATAGGACCATGGTAGGTGGAGGATAGTCTGATAGAGTTCCAGATATGGACAATGGCATCCGTTACTTACATTTGAGGTGAATGGTAAGGCTAGGTCTGCAAAGAGCCCTTTCCTGACCAAAGACTGGATTGGGGTTCCCTCCAAAAACCGTAGAGTTTCAAAAAGATAGAATCTCTGTCTCGAGGAGGATTTTCTTTTGGTGCATCAAAAAATCCCAAACATTCATGCTCTGGTTGAGGATCACTTACAATTGTGTCCACCTTTATTTTATGTAACTTGTATTATAAAAAAAATAGCTTTTTTAAAGACAAAATAGTATTGGATGTGTTTTTTCCTAAATTAAACGTCCTCCCCTGCTCTGTTTTTCAGATGATTGCTTGAATAGTTTTACCCAGGTATAGAATGTACTCTTCTTCAGCAGCTACGATCATAAATCATTTAGAGCTTCTGGGGTCGGTACAATGATACTTTGCCCAAAAAAGATTATGGTGCAGAGAAAATTATTCACAGTCAAATTTGTGTTGCTTGTCCTAGTACTTATACCAGGTTCTCATCTGGTCTAAACAGATAGAAAATCTTCACCAACATAAGAACAGTCTGTCTTATCCCTAGGTTGACAGCCTATCCTATGGCTAAAGACAGGGAAAGATACTTAGTACCTCTATATTAAGCTATGGGAGCATAACAGAAGGCAAGTGATATTTTTCCATGAAATATGTAGAAATAAGTACCGTATTTTCCGGTGTATGAGACGACTGGGTGTATAAGACAACCCCCAAGTTTTGAGAAGATTTTCCTGGGTTAAAAAGTCGTCTTACATGCCGGAAAATACGGTAATAGAAATTGGTGTTGGAATGATTGCCTTGTTTTCACTTGTCACACAGTGTATCTATATGGAATATAGTTGGAACTCTAAAGATAATTTTTTTGAAATATATTTTTATTGACTTCAGAGAGGAAGAGAGAGAGAGAGAAACATCAAAATGATGAGAGCAAATAATTGATTAGCTGCCTCCTACATACCCCATTCTGGGGATCAAGCCCTCAACCCGGGCATGTACCCTGACCAGAACTGAATTGTGATCTAGTTCATTAGCTGGTGCTCAACCACGGAGCCACGCCAGCCAGGCTCTAGATTTTTCAGGAAAAATCAAGATCAGACTTCTAGTGAGAGGCCTGGTTCTAGTGCTGGCACTTCAGCGTACAGCAGTGTGGCTTTCTGATACAGTGATTGACAGTGCTTTGTAAACTGTAGGAAGCAATGAGGGACTATTTGTCACCTTTCATCTGCAGAAGCCTGCATACTTAAACCAAGAGGCAAGGTGTATCAGCAGTCTGTCTTTTTCCCTACATTGTTCCCAGAAAAAAATTGGAATGTAGTCTTAACTAATCACTTTTTCCCATAGGGTAAGTGTTATGATTAAAAGATGGGTTTCTGACTAAGAATATGTCATCAAATAGATAACAGAGGACCAACAGTATGCTACAGATGAAATATATTTGGATCCAAGATATTGATTCTACAAATTGCTGTGAGAATCTAGTGGTTACACAATGCCCATGAGGAACACTGACCTGCCGGTCATTAATTTGGTCTGCCAATTATTCTTGTGAACTATGGCAAACATTAAATGTTTTGTTACTCTTGCCTGGTCCTACAACCTACTGAGTCCTTAAAAAGACAAGAATGTAGGACTTGAATTTTTCACAAAGCTATCTAGAGATGCAGAAAGTCATTAAATATCCCTGTGTCAAGTAGAAATTCAGAATTGCATTGTTTTTGTGACTCGAGTGTGGTGGTGGTGAGAAAGAAAGGACTTTGAGTTCCACCCTTAGCCAGCAGGTGGTGAGTTTTGGACTCAGGCCCTTAGGTTTGGGTTATAAATAAAGCTTTGGAATAGTATAGTGACATTAGTGAGAGGAGACAGAGGAATAATATGTACCTTCTGACTGGTTGTTTTTCTGAACCAAATGTACAGAGTAGAGGGAATATTGTAGAATGGGAAGAATACTGAATTGGGAATGTGGGTTTGACCATAGAATCTCTCCAAACGGTTTGATTGCCATACTATCAGGAAGTAAGTGCTATCAACAAGGTATACACATCGTTATGTGGCTGCATGAAGGGGTAAACCAAACCAAGATAGGAAAGTTTGAACTGGGCATTAAAGGAAAGTGGGAGACTTGACATGGAGAAGTGCAGGAGAGCAATTAGCAAAAGGCACAGAAGGTAGAAAATACAGAAGAAACATCAGGTTGGCTAGCAAGGGAGTCCTTGAGTGAATTTGAAGGGGTCAGAAATCATATGAAGACCCTCATATGCCAGGAATGAAGTCTAAAGATATCTGGGGGGGTTTGGACAGGGAAGTGAGTCAGATATCATTGCTAAGAGGTTGAATTTTTTGTGTGTGGCAAAAGCCAAAATTTACCTTACAATTACCAAATGTACAGCATAGGCAATTCATTTTCAAAATAACCTTTTATTTTTATAGAAGCAGTAATGTGCATTGTAGAAGAAATTTAGAAAGAATATAAGCATGTTTTTTAAAATGAATATTCCCAATAATCAGAGATAACCATCTTTAGTTGCTATTTTTCAGTCTTTTGTGTACATGTGTAAATGTGTATGTCTATATATGTGGTGTTTTAAAATCAAAATGAGATCATCCTGCTTTATACCTTTTTTTAACATTAATCTCCACCTTTTCCTTTTATAAGCTTTTTGTGTTGGTTTTTTTTTTTTTTAATGTTACTGATTTTAAAGAGGGAGGGAGAGAGAATCAGTAATCGGCTGCCTCCTGAACAGCTCCTACGAGGGGTCGAGACCACAACCTAGGCATGTGCCCTGACCGGGAATCAAACTGACCTGGTTTAGAGGTTGATGTTCAACCACAGCCAAGCCGGCCAGGCTTTTTTGGTAAGTTTTCATTTAATCTTACCTTCATACCATATTCAGTTTCCCAAGTGACCCAAATATGTCATTGACAGCTACTTTGACTAAACCAGTAACCACTTTAGGATCACCAGTTGCATCTGTTCCTTTACTCAATTTTTTTCTATCCAGAAATAATATTTTTCCTCTGTGTTTTAAAAATTATTTTTAATTATTATACTCAAACTTTAAAAAAAATGTTTATAGAGAGAAAAAGAAACATCAATGTGAGAGAAAACCTCCCACACACACTGACCCGGGGCTTGAACCCACAACATGGGCATGTGCCCTGACAGGCAGCCCTTTCAGTGCATGAGATGATGCTCAACCTACTGAGCCACAGCAGCCAAGGATATAATAATAAAAAAAATTTTTTTTAAATATATTTACAGAGAGGAAGGGAAAGGGATAGAGAGTTAGAAACATCGATGAGAGAGAAACATCGATCAGCTGCCTCCTACATACCTCCTACTGGAGATGTGCCCGCAGCCCAGGTAGATACATGTCCTTGACTGGAATCGAACCTGGGACCTCTCAGTCCACAGGCCGACGCTCTATCCACTGAGCCAAACCGGTTAGGGTGTAATAAAATTTTTATGACACTTGTTGAGAAGTTTGGATCAGTTGACCTCCAGGGGATTGTAGCTATGTGAAGGATGGATAAAAAGAATGAGAAATGATTGCTGAACTGACAGTGGTGGTGATGATAGAGAGGTGGGATTTGAAATACACATAGGTATAATTAGCAGGGTTGATGATGGATTAGATTGGGAAGTGAGGAAGAGATGAGTCAGGGAGACAGGCTTCTGACTTTGGAATTGGGTGGCTATACCTTTCAGTAGGAATGGCACATTGGAGGTAAAAGTAATGGGGAAAATGGGTAAGTTTTGGACAAGAAGAATTTGAGAGGATGTGTAGAAGGCTTTTGGATATATGGATCTGAAGCCTAGAGATGCTTAAAATTTTACCCATGTTTTGAAATATGGCACTTTATGGTTATGGAATGGATTTAAGACATCATATTTATTTATATTGATTTCATAGAGGAAGAGCTAGAAACATCAGTGATGAGAGAATCATTGATCAGCTGCCTCCAGCACGTCCCACACTGGGGATCAAGCCCGCAACCTGAGCATGTGCCCTGACCTGGAATCATATTGTGACCTCCTGATTTGATTCATAGGTCGACTCAACCACTGAACCACACTGGCCAGCAAGGAATTCTATATGTTTTTAATTGTACTGGTAAAATTGGACATCTGTTTGGTGGAAGGTAGGTGGGAGAGTTAAATTTTTGCCTACCATACTCAAAAATTAGGTTAACCTAACATCTATATAACAAAGAGCCAGGGTCGTAATGACCAAAGGCTCGACCAGACTGCAAGTCAGTGCTGGGTTGCTGTGGAGACCCAGCACTGCCTAGGGGGCTGCAGGTCAGGCTCGCAGAGAGGCCTGCAGAGAGGCAGGGTCTGATCTGTAGCCTCTGGCAACCGTTGATCAGACTTGCCTCTTTCTCTCCTGGCCTGGCCAACAGCTGTGCCTCCATTTCTCTCCAGGCCTCCACCAGGGCTGCTGATCAGTCCCCTTTCTGATCAGGCCCCATTGATAGGCCCAGAGATGCTGACTGGCATAGAAACTGACCAATCAGATCCAAATTGGCCGGCAGAGAAGGGCAGTTGGGAGCAAGATAAGGCCAGTAGGGTCGGGCAGTTAGGGGTGATCAGGCAGACAGAGAGATTAGGGACGATCAGGTAGGCAGGCAGAGGGGTTAGGGGCAATCAGGCAGGCAGGCAAGTGAGTGGCTAGGAGTCAGCAGTCCCAGATTGTGAGAGGTGTGTACCCTGACGGGTCCCCAATTGGAGTGGGTGCAGGCTGGGCTGAGGGAACCGCCCCTCTCCATGCACAAATTTTATGCACTGGGCCTCTAGTCCCAGATAATAAAAGCCTAATATGCAAATGGTTTGACCTCTCTTTATGACATGTGCTGACCACCAGGGGGCAGCATGGAACATGGTGGATGTTGGCAATGTGGTGTCAGCAGTGAGTGGCAGTGGAGAGGTGCTGCTGGCTCCGATGGGCCCCAATGAGAGTAGGACCATGGCGGGTTGGTGGAGCAGGTGAGGAGTGGTGCCAGGCCATGGCAGGGTGCCAGATAGGGCTGCAAGCCTGGGAGTGCGAGCTGGGGTCCAATTCCTGCAGGCCACCTTGAGGGACTCCACCTGTGCACAAATTCGTGCACCAGGGCTCTAGTCCTATGTAATAAAAGGCTAATATGCAAATTGTCCCCTTGGGAGTTCAACCGCTTGTTACGACGTGGTGGTGACCAGGGGGCAGCGCGGAATGAAGGAAGGCCGCAGCCCCAGCTGGGGAAAGGAAGGCCCCGATTTGCCCTGATCGCTGGCCAGGCCTAGGGACCCTACCTGTGCACAAATTTCATGCGCTAGGCCTCTAGTCTATACTAATGAAAGGGTAATATGCAAATAGTTGGGACGCCCTCATGCGTAACAACCAATCAGCTGGAGGCTGCAAGTGCAGCTGGCGTGGGTAGGTGGGGACTTGCAGCGTTCGGGATGGGTGGGGCTGTGGTGGAGGCCTCTGTGTATCTGTGCCCAGGGTCCTCAGGCCTCCACCATGGCCTGGCCCAGGAGTCTGCAGCTCTCCCCTGGCTCCGAGCTACCTCTTTGGGGCAATCCATTGAGGAGCCCCAGATAGGTGGGTGGGGCCTACCTCTTTGGGGTGATGGATCGCGGGGCTCCCACACTGTGACAGGGCACAGGCCAGGCTGGGAGGACCCCCCCCCCCCCAGTGCACGAATTTTGTGTACCGGGTCACTAGTTGATATATAAAAGTACCAGAAAAAATATTTTAGAAGCCGCTGAAGGGAAATGTTGGTGGATTTGATTATATAAAAATTTTGAACTTTAGTAGAGTAAAAAATCACCTTAAACAAAATTAGAAAATAAGCCACAGATTGGGAGAAAATAACTGATATACACAATAGGTTGTGGTAAGTAGGATAATGGCTCTCCTAAATGTCCAATGTCCTAATCCCTGCAAACTATAAATATGCTATTTTAGATAGAAAAGGGAGTTAAGGCTGTAAATGGAATTAAGGTTACTAACAAACTGACTTTAAGATGGGAATAGTATCTTGGATTATCCAGGTGGGACCAAGTATTTATGTGTTCTTACAAGTGGAAGAGGGAAGCAATAGAGAGCAGATCGATATGATAGGAGAACTTGCTTTTGTTAGTTTTGAAGATGGAAAAAGAGGTCCAGTAGCCAAGGCTCCTTCTAGAACCCAGGAAAGACAAGGAATGAATCCTGCCCTGTTTCTACAGAAAATGCAATCCTGTCAGCCCCTTGATTTTATTTTTCTGAAAAGTAAATCTGTGTTTAGTGGTAACTTGTTATGGCAGCAGCAGAAAACTAATACAATATTCAACAAATAGTGCAGCAGTGGAAAAATGGGGAAAGGATATGAATGGGCAATTCTAGAAGAAATCCAAATGACCATTAAACATAAAAGGCACTTGTTTTTGTAGCCTTGGAAATGAATGGTTGTTGAGTTGACGCAGGAAGAATAAAGAGTAGACGGCTGAGAAGAGATGGGAAAATATGTGGAGAACTGTGAGTCGAGTGGGTAAAGAAGGGGACCATACTCAGGCATACCTTAGGTCTGCCTAGACCAAGACCAAGTGAGCTCATGTGAAGAGATGTATTTTTCTTCCGTTCACTTGCTGTGAAGTTCTTCTCAAGGGCAGCCCTGGACTGTGCTCCCAGACCTTTCAGCTTCACTCTATAGAGTAGGAATGTGTGGATCCCAGATTGATCGTCTATCTGTAAAGGGCTTGCGAAGAAAGTTAAGCTTGCAGAACTCTGAGCTTTCTATTTTAGGGACTTGATTCTGAGGGGATATAGTTGCTGGAGGAGCTAAAAGGGAACTGACATTCCCAGTACCCGCGGCTCCAAAGAAATCATGAGTGGGATTTGTCTAATTTAGCTAGTTTATTAGGATTTCCTCTGCTTGTCTCCCCAGCCCTCAGGTGCCAGTACTATCAGCTTTTTTCTCATGCTGACTGGATTTGGTGGGCAGGGATCCATGGGTACCTGGAAGCTTGGCGAATATCCTTTGGAGACCCCTGGTAAGGGGAGGCTGAGGTGTGGGGGAAGAAATATGTTTCTCTATTTGGGCCCAAGGGCAGCGGTGCTTACAGTGCCGAGGGATCAGGATATTACCAGCTCTCAGCTCTGCTCCTCTCTTACCTTGGGGACCTGAAGCCTTGGAGTGAAGCTGCTGGGGGAGAGCAGTGTGGAGAGAGCTCTGGTTCCTGTGCTGAGATCTTTGGAAAAGTCGGCCTACAGGGAACTCCACTAGTTTGGCCTGGGCTGGATGGCTCTTTCCTGTAACTGTGGATGACCCCAATCTTGCATCCCCTCCTCCGTGGTCTCCTGATTTGGGTTTCCTGGGGTTCTCTCTCTTTTTGGCTGATGCTAGGACTGAAGCCTTGTTCTGTCCGTTGCCTGAGACTGGAACCTCAGGGTTTGAGGGCTCTCTCAAGCCTGGGCAGTTCTCATCAGCCTCCATGTGAACAGATGGTCCCTGAGGTGACACCTGGGCCACCCGGGCCACCATCTTTGTCTTCATTCTTTCCTCTCTCTGAAACCTTTGTTCTGCCCTACCAGACCCTTGTGGCTGAGGATGGGAAGAGGAGTGGGAGACCTGGACAGGCTGAGTCACTGTGCTCTCAACTTGTGGGGGTTGACAGCTTGAAGACTGCGAGCACAGGTTGGGAGGGTAAGTCTGGGGTGAAGAGCAGGAAGAGAGTCTCCAAGTGCTAGGAGTCGTGGAGCTCAGGGAAGGGGAGCTGCCAAATGATTGACTTCGACCAGGGGATCTGGGAGCAGGGCTCAGCTGTAGTTTCTTCAGCCTGAGTTCTAATTCTTTACTCCAGGGCCAGGCCTGGACCCCAGAATGGGTGGATATCTCTAAGACAGTCTCTCTCTGGGAGTGTGGAATCAATGCCTTAGCTCCTGAGAACAGTTCTTCCTTGGGCTCAGTCTTCAGAGCTTCAGCTAGGGTGGGAGGCCAATTTATTGGCTGCAGGGGATCCACTGTTGGAGGGCTGGGGCCTTGGGGGATCTCTCTTTGTTGCACATTCCCCCATACAAACTCAGGGTCAATGTGTGGACCTGTTAGAGGAGCAGAAAGTGTGTTGGGAGATAGGGCTGGTTACTCAGTGGCCCAGCTGTTCTCTTTCTGTTCCAATGCTTCACCCTCAGGCTTATAGTTGCCTTGGTCTCTTATTGGCTCACTTAAGTGAGACTTTGATAGAGAGTTTGAATGTGGGCTGGGATCCCAGAATGGGGACACAGGAGCACAACAGATATTTTCCTGCTTCATGTCCTCCCATGAAGGGGCTGTAGACTCAGAGGTCCAGAGTTTATCTGTCTGCCTCATAGTCTCCCACAAAGCCTTAGACTTAAATAGGATGCCCTGGGGGCCCATTCCTAGAGAGTCCAGCAGACAGGATGAAGGAAGTCTGGGAGATGAAACTGAGTCTGCAGAGACCAAAAGATGTTCTCTCTTTTGCATGCCTTCCCATGGAGTCTCAGATCCTGATGGGATGCCTGCAGGGCTGGTTCCATAGAATCCTGGGTTGAGGTCCAAGACTGGGGGCTCAAAAGCTTGTGGATTTCCTCTGCATCCCCAGTGAGGCTTGTATCCAGATAAATCTCCCAGGGGGCTGCCTCCCTGGAGTTCTTGCTGGGGGTCTGAGGGAGGACAGGGGGCTGGCATTAGATACCCAGAGGCCGGAGGCTTCTGTGTGTAGTCTATGGTTCCCCAGAAGTCCTTAGATGTAGGCGGTCCTTCAGAGCTGACTTTCTGGGGTTCTGACAGAGAATCAGATTGGTAAAATGCTGGCATTGGGAGCTTAGAGGCTTGAGGACTCTTTTTATGTCCTGTGGTTCTCCACTGAGACTCACATCCAGGGGGAACTTCCAGGGGTCTAGTTCCTTGAGGCTCTGTTATGGGGGCTACAGATTGGAAAGGAACCAGGATTGGAGGCTCAGAAATATGAGGATTCTCATTTTGCCTTCTGTTTTCCCAGTGGTCTTCAGATCTATACAGGTCTCCTCTAGGGCTGGCTCCCTGGAGTTCTGGCAGAGAGGGTGGGGTTGGGCTGGGAACTAGCATTGCTGTCTCAGAGGCTTTGGGGTCCTCCTTTTGCACCATGGTCCTCCCTGGCGCCTCAAACCTAGTCAGGACTCCCAGAAGGTTAGAGGGAGACAGCAGAGAGGCAGAGAGTGGATCTGGGATGTGTTGAGGGAAGTCAGGATCCCATGGCCTCCCACACCAGACCTCAGAAGAGGGGGAAAATTTGGAGGGTTTGGTTTTTTGTAGTTCATTCTCTGGGTGCAGGGCTTGATCCTCAGAGACCTGAGGAGCCGATCTCTGCCACAGAAGCCACTCTGTGTGTGCCTGAGCACCAGAATGGACTCCTTTGTAGTCTAAGGGAAAGCACTGAAGATGGAGGGGTAGTGATGGGACAGAAGGGAAAAGTGGAGAGGGAAGTTGCTGAGGATTAGGGGCCATCTCTTCCAGATCTTTTGTAGTATGGACTTGAGGGGTAGGAAGCTGAGTTGGGGAGCAATACTGGGGAAACAGCAGGTTGGACCCGTGCAGGAAGGAAAACTTGTTGAAGCAGACAGAAGGACCAACAGGTAACTTCAGGGGAGAGGGGCCACCTGAACTCAGGATGATGGCCTCCAAAGACTCACTGTGCAGAGAAGGGAGTCCCCAGAAGAGCTGGATTTTTCTCTGCTGTAGACCACTCCCTGATGTCTTATGCCTCACAGGCAGGTTGGTCAGGATCTGAAAGGTGGGGAATGATCTAGGAGGGCTTGGGGTCTGTCTGAGTACCAGCTCTGTTGTCTCTATGGTCTTGTGGAGGCTCTCAGGATCACAGGATGGTTGGGGTGGAGCTGTGGTGCCTTGCTGTCCAATAGGAACTTCTCTGGAAAGAATACATAGCTTCAATGGATCCAGAGATACCACCTCTTTCTCCTGTTTCTCCTTTTCCTCCTCTTCTTCCTCTTCTTCTTCCTCTTCTTCTTCTTCCTCTTCTTCCTCCTCTGACTTCTGCCTCCACAGATGACCAAGGAAAGCCACATGGTATAGAAGTGATAGGCCCTGGGAAATGGAGAAAAATACTATTAACCTTTTCAGAGTCAAAAAGTGTATCATGAAGCTCTCTGTCCCTGTTCCACATCTAGAATGAACAGTTACTCAACTGGCCCCACATCTGTGGTCAACAGTCATTTACTCATCCAGTGTCAATGGCCATTACCCAGCCCACCAATGGAGATCAGCATTTCTTACATAATCCTACACCTAGGGTAAGTCATCACTGATCTGGCTTCAAATCTAGTGTCAGTGGTCAGTCACCCTGCTTCACATTTAAGGCTTATAGTCACTTACGTGGGCTCACATCCATGTCAATGATTCCTCACCAAAATTCAGATGTGGCATCAATAGTTATTTAGACCTCTGCACATCTGTGTCACCCACCTTGCCTTGCGTTATGTCTCCAGAGTACCAGGGCTGAAGATGTCGCCAGTTTCCAAGTTGCCACCACCTCCGGATCTGCCAAACCATAAACAGGAATAGTATCACTATATTCCCTGTACTCTGGAGGCAACTGCTGCCGCAGTGTCTGCAGGTGAGGGAATGGGCCAGCTGGCCCCAGAGAAGACTCTTGTCCCACTCAGCCCTAAGCAGGCCCTCTAGCAGCCAGTCCATTTTTCTCAGCCTAGTGGCAGTTTATCTTGATGTCATCACTGGGTCACAGAACAAAGAACTCCCAACCCCCACATGCCTAACAGCCTTCTCTCTGAACTTAAGGTAAAAAAATGTGTGTCCATGAAACAACTCATTTACACTGAAACCTGGGTGATCCTCTTTTGTCTTGATTGCCATGGTTAGAATTATGTTTCCAGCATTGTAGTTGAGGACATGAATTCCAGCTTTAAAAATGCCTCATTCAGATCCTAGGCCTGGCCCTGGCTAGTTTTGTTCAGTGGTTAGAATGTCAGACGAAGGGTCCTGGGTTCAATTCCACCCAAGGGCACATGCCTGGGTTGTGGGCTCTATCCCCAGTAGGGGGCATGCAGGAGGTGGCCAATCAGTGGTTCTCATCATTGATATTTCTATCTCTCTCTTCCTCTGAAATCAATAAAATTATTTTTTAGAAAATTCTAGCTCTGTCACTTCCTACCCATGAAATCTCAGTCAAACTTAAATCTTTCAGTGCCTCAGTTTTTTCACCTGTAAAATGGGAATAATATTATTCCCACAAAGGGTTGTTTTGAGAATTAAATGTACACATTTATATGCTTAGGATTGTACAAAGTGTACATGCTATATTAAAATTTTCTTTTAAGGTTTCCCATTACAAGCCTCATTCCATCTTTAATAAATGGAGTCTGCTTCCTCTTTTTTATTTTTTTAAATCTCTTTTGTCAACTGTGAACTGTCTTATTTGCCTTTAGGTTGCCTGCGATATTGTTGGCAAGCATTCATGTTAAGGATGACAAATAAATAAAATGTGCTTGACCATTTTTCTTCATTTGCCCCTCTTTACCCTAAAACAACCACTCTGTTCCATGTCAACTCTTCTTTCTAGGCCCCTAAATCTCTGCCTTCACAGCACAAGTTTATGCCTCTTTTCTCATATCACCTGCCTCAAAGGCCAGCTTAGTCTGGTAGAAAGAGCACTGAACTAAGATTGAGGATAACCTGGGTTTTCTAGTTCTTCCCTGATTGGCCCTGTGATCTTGGACAAGAAAGTTTTCTCCATTGCTACCCTAAGTTGGATTAGATTAATTCATTTAACATATTTATTGAGTGCCTAGTTTGAATTAGGTATTGTGTTCATCTTGAGGAGATAGAAGTAAGACAGAGTCTCTAAAGTAAGTCCTATTTCTGCGGGGAAAATCAGTCAAGTAATCTATGTGTGTGTGTGTGTGTGTGTGTGTGTGTGTGTGTGT